>JAWWML010028149.1:0-13596 GCA_035047165.1 Ormyrus rosae
ACAAATTACAATAAAGAATTTAATCCAAAATGTGTTTATTGTTTTAATACCAAATTAAATGGTTTTAAACATATACATTATATAAAAGGAGAACAGACGATCAAAAGCAACACCCACAATATAAAAGATAAATAAAAACCAATTGAAACAGTTTTCAAGGTAACTATTATGATAGTGTCCCGATGGACCTAAATATAAAAATATGTGATAATACAATAAATAGAATTGAAAACTATAAATATCTGGGAATTATAATAGATTATAATGTTAAGTGGGACAAATATATTGATAATATCACTAAAAAAACTAAATATTTACCTTTTGTGTTCTATAAATTAGCTAAGGAAATAGACATAAAAACACTACTTACAGTATATTATACTCTGTTTAACAGCGTGATAAGCTATAGTATAATAGCATAGGGTGAACTTTACAAAAACAGTTTAAGACCTTTACAAGTGATACAAAATAAAATTCTAAGAACAATATATAAAAACAGTGTTGTAATCAATAATAGACCTTTAAATCTTGAACAATTATTTATATATGAAGCACTATGCTACCATTACATAGAACTTAAAGAAACATATATGAGACAGACAACAAACACAAGAAAAAAATTAATACAAATGCCCAAAATTTCAAAAACAATAAGTAGCAAAAACAGCTACATAAATGCAATAAGAACTTTTAATTCATTACCGAATGAATTAAAAAACCTGGCGTATACCAGAGACACTATAAAAAAAAAATTAAAAGCATGGATTTCAGCCAATAGATAAAGGTATGTATTGTATTTCTAAATTTAGTTCTAAATTAGTAAATAAGTAGTATGTAAGTTCAAATGTACCAGACCTACGCTCGGGCAATTAATTTGCCTATTGTAGGATTACTATGTAATTTCTGGTTTAAATAAATAAATAAAATAAATAATTAACTCTATTCTTGAATGGTTAAAGATGGTTAAAGATTTTCTTGTTACAATTCAATGTCATGAAGGGAAACTGACACAACTCTTACCTAGGCAAAGATTCTGTTTTTCGAATATCATCATTAGAGGCTTTCACTATCAACATACTATAATATTTTGCCTCCAATAAGTTCTTGAAGTGGGTTAAACGCAGGATGTTCAAACCAGCTTTGCTTTACATCAGGCAATGCTGGCGCACTGCTAAAAAGTGCACATCTGTAACAACTCTAAATTATTTTCACTTAAAATAACATTCAAAACAAAACTTGATAAAAAGAAACACTGACAATGTAGAATGGAGTCATATGGCTAAAGAGGACCTGAAATATAAAAATGATAGTTCTTTTTAATTTGACAGCTTTTAGCCATAATGGAACTTTAAAATTTACCTGCTTTGCAATAGTAGCACTGTCTCCAGAAGTATTTTCTTTGAAGAATTAGATTCTACACTTTATTTCAAGAAATAGACAAATACGGTTAACCTCAACGCATACGTAAGGCAAAAAAGTGGACTAAAAAGCGATCAGCTGACAAAACGCAGTCGCAACTCGCGACTACGACGAAATGCAGATAGATGACGGCTGAAACGCGATGAGCGCGCTATACTCATAATTTCAATATTGAAATTGTTTTATCAAATTATCGAAAATCGGTTTTAGTATAAAATGTTTGATAATTTCAAAATATTAATTAAAATATTTTTGCAGTGATTTATTTTGAAATAATAAATTTTAGTATTTTTATAAAATAGCATTTTAAACCGTAACTTAAAATTTTCTGAATTTATGCGTGAAATCTTTTTTACAAGTTTAGAGTAGTATGTAGAATCAAAAAATCAAATGAAAGAAAAATTAATTTTTTGAAAATTTATATAGGGTTGGCAACAAAGATATTTCGTTTTTTTCACTAGATGGCTTTAGTCGTTCTAAATCGTTCTAGTCCATTATGAACTTCAGACCGTATATGGCATTTGACAGTTGACATTCCATATATTATTAAGTAAAAACAAGTTTCAAGTTTTATTGCTTATTTATTGTTTTGCACTGTTTTGAAATGGAGATTCCAGACGGCCATTTTCGTCACATTTTACTTTATTACTTCCGAAAAGGTAAAAACGCAGTGCAAGCTCGAAAAAAGTTATGTGATGTTTATGGTAAAGCCTTATTAACAGAAGGCCAGTGCCAGAATTGGTGTGCTCGTTTTCGTTCCGGAGATTTTAACCTCAAAGATGCACCACGCTCTGGACGCCCAAGTGAAGTTTACGACGGTAAAATTAAAACAATGATCTAAAATAACCGGCGTAGTATGACACGAGAGATAGCAGAGAAGCTTAAGATATCACACATATCTGTTGAAAGACATGTAAAACAACTTGGTAACATTAATAAGCTCGATATTTTGGTTTCTCACAAATTGAACAAAATTCATCTTACAAAACGAATTTCCGCCTGCGATTTGTTACTAAAACGTAACAAAACCGATCTATTTTTAAAGCGAATCATAACAGGTAATGAAAAGTGGGTTGTTTACGATAATGTAGTGCGAAAGAGATCATGGAGTAAGCGAAATGAGCCTCCACAATCGACATCAAAAGCCGATATTCATAAAAAATGGTTATGCTGAGTGTTTGGTAGGATTTCAAAGGTATTGTTTATTTTGAGTTGCTCCCAAAAAACCAAATTATCAATTCGAATGTCTACTGTCGTAAGCTAACGAAATTGGATAAAGAAATCAAGGAAAAGCGACCAGAACTGGCAAATCGTAAAGGCGTAATCTTTCATCACGATAACGCCAGACCACATACATCTTTGGTCACTTGCAAAAAATTATTGGCGGTAGCCTGGATAGTGATGCCTCAACCACCGTACAGTCCTAACCTTGCACCATCAGATTATCATTTATTAAGTTCACTTCAAAACCATTTAAATGAAAAACATTCGATTCAGACGAGGCAATAAAAAATGAGTTGATCCGCGATTCCGCGCCCCTAATTTGTGTTAGCGTGAGCGCAGCGGCGCTCATCCGGGGTGTTAATTCATAAAAGAGGGGGTTGGTAGAATACATCCCTGTAGCCCCATACAACGTGTTTAATTATTTATTATACCCTTTTTTCCCCCTAATTTATCCTCAGCAATAACTGGAGCATCAACCAAGAACCAGCTGCTAAAGGGCGAGCCGGTACGGGGCGTGCAGCGCGACGCGGAGTAGGTATACTCCGTGCAAAATTCGGATACAATTCTGTGCCTCTTCACGGCACGTAACAGACTGTATGTATAAAATATCGGTTAGGTTAGGTTTATAAGTAGGCCCTATTTGTAAAGTATTTCTGGAATATAAGAAATCATTTTTGTTACAGATTTTAGAGGCAAACCGATTTTAACTATCCCTACTTTTATGATACTTATCATACATTTCCAAACACAAAAATTTGTATTAGTTTATTAAATATGTTGTATGGCGTTTTTGTAATAATTCAATATATGACGAATAAATGATTTATATTTATAATTTTAATTTACAATAAGATAAGGATGCTAGGATCCGTGGAGAGGTTAAATAAAGCATTTCGTAGTTTACTATAAATGTAGTATAAAAGTTTATTCTAATTATTCTAATTATTATAAATGAAGCTTTAATAACAAGATGTTCGGCTTAACTCAAGGGACACGAATTCATGACTCGAAACCTCTCGAATTTATCTTTCAATTTCGCGGAACTAATTACAACGAAAACTCTATTTCTCTAAGCGCAGTTTCGATAATAACAGTTAATCTAGTTTCGGCATTATATTTTTAGATTCTAGTTTCGAGAATTCAAGTGTCTCAGATCAAATGGCTTTGATCGTCTTGAAAAATACTTTCTTCGGTATCTGCAGCTTTTGGTTTTCCGTTAGTAGAGATTCTTCTATCTCTATTAACTCTTGCATTGATTATATTGCAGTGATTAAATAGAAGTATCGTTCCAGCTCTAGCTTAATTCTTCTTTTATTATATTGTCTTGTTATGGGATCTTCTTTCTTGTTTTCTAAGGTTCTAAGGTGTGTTCTTTTCGGGATGAATCTGAGAATGACAAGGAGGAAGAGAAAAGATAGGAAAGGAAAAGATCAGGGAGCAGTTAGCTGGGCTCGTCTGCTTCTGCTGCTTCGGGTTTTTCTACCTTTCGTAGGTAGCCGTTCGATAAGGTGGTGTTAATTATTGTTACAAAAGTATTTTTAGAAGGTCGCTAAAGGTTGCTTAGGACCTATTCTTTTAACCTATGCTGTTCACTCTGAGTTGGATTTTCTAACTCATTTTCAGATGAGTTTCCCTACTTTTAAAAGTAATAATAAATACTTGTAACAGTACTAAAATACTGTTACAAACTCCCCCTTCCTTAGAGGAAACGTACCGTCGAAAGGTACGTGCGAAACTACCTACTTGATATGATACCCCGGAATTTTAAAGACGCGATTTATTTCCATCAACGATACGAACTTAATTTCGTTGAGTATTCTATGTTTCGAGAAGTTTCAATTGCGAGTATTACGAATTTATAACGCTAATGATTAAGATAAATAAAGTAATTCTTTAACGCTAAATTATAACAAAATTTCTCTTAAACTAAATAATAAATGAATCATTGATCAAATAATTTGACGTAAATTGTAATCCGTCAGTGAAGTTCTTGGCGCTTTCTTGAGGAGCTTCTACGTATAACGGTGTAATCGTGTACCTACAAACTAGGAAAACTTTATGTACTCGAATCAGTACTGAATTTAACAGGAAATTTGATTGATGTGATTTTCATCAATCCGATATACAAATGTTCCTATGAACTAAAAAGAAAACTGATTATTTTATAATTTTTAAATCAACATTTCAAATTTCAATTGATTCGGTTACTAGACTTTTAGTAAATGCATGCAGACACCATTGTGCTTGTGCTTTCTTAGTTCGGTCGAACTAACGAGTATGAGTATGGCACTGCAAAATACTTCAACGGCTTTGTACTTTGGTTTATCAATACTTTTGCTACTTGCCATGCGACCGAAATGGGTCATTCAAAGAAACTAAGATTATTCTCTCTCGAAGCACGTTCTTAATGAAATCACAAAATTATCTTTATTAGGGTCATAAAACATTGCCCTATAAAAAAAAATACGTTCGATTTCTTATTCTAATGTATAATACCGCAGATCGCGAAACAAAGTAACTTTTTATAATTACAAAAGAAATTCCTTTGGTTGAACTAAACTAAAAAAAAAAAATATGCGATAATCTTTGGTGCAAAAAGAAAAACAAAAATCTATTCTATAAATAGTTTCGCGAAAAAGGCAAATAAAGATTAAAAAAACAATTCTAATTACATTAGATTTTCTTACAACTAGTTTCGATAAGTTTCGGTAAGTTTCGATAGATAGTTCGAAAATAGCCTTGTCTGGGTCCGTTATTACAGATATGATTTTAGAATTCGTGTTCAATCTGGATCTTAGAGGTTTTGTCATTGTGCGATGATGATGGGTTCTCATTCACTTGGTCTGCGGCGTGTGTCGTGGGATCTATCCCCTCCTTGCCTAAAGTGAATGATGGAGTCTGGCATCGCGATGAATATCGGTGCTGATAAATTCGATGTGGACTCCAATGCCTGTCGAAGGACGTTACCCATCTCATTCATCGCTGATACCGGCGAAGGCGGATTATTACCTACTTCCTTCTTCTGATCCTCAGTCTGTTCCGAACTCGAGCTTTGGCTCGCTCGCCAGGCCTTGCACGACGGGCACGAGTGAGTGCCGACCCCTCTTCTTCCGCAAGTAAAGCAAAATTTCTCCTTCTTGGGTTTATCGCATTGCGAATAGCGATGTCCCAGCGTTTGACAATCCCAACAGCGATCAGGTCGACTTTGTTTTGCTTCGGACGTGGTTTGCCTGGCTTTCTTCCGGTTGAGATCCTGCGTTTGTTGCGGAGGTGGTGTCTTAGGTTGCTGGGTGGCAGATACAGACGGAGTATTCCGATTTTCCGTCAGGTACTGCTCTCCTATAGATACTACGGGTGTTATGGGTATGTAGACGTCCTGGAGCGTCGTCGTTCTCAATCCAGGGGACGAAGTAAGCCTGCTGCTGTACAACGGTGCCACTGTTTCGAGTTGAGTGGTTGCAAAAGTCGGTAGCTGATTTTGTTTATACCTGGAGCCTGCGTCTACATCCCCACTTCGCATGCTCTTCGCGTAAGCTCACTCCAGCGCTCCTACTGTACTATCCTTGCTCCTATCGTAGGGGAACGGTATCGGGTAAGTATACGGTGTCACCGCGATCTGACACTCGGCGTCTTGACGGAATTTTTCGATTTGTTCCGTTATCCTTTCGATGTCGGATTTTGCTGCCATGTTATCCAAAGATGACGTCCTTGGGTCGGAATTCCGATCCATGGGCTTGTCCATTTGTTCGGCGCTGGTGCTTCCGGAGGTAAGTCCGAAATGCAGGGTGTACTTTTATTATCAGTTTGTGTGCCTTGCGTCACAGCTATGACGCGTCGAGGTTTGACTACCCGGCTTTCCGTGATAGTTCCTTCTAGAGCTGGTCGAAAGGTACCTCTCATTCCAGGCCTTATCTTGGGAGCGTGATCTTTCGGTGGTTCTTTCCGGAAAATTCTCGGAATGGTTCCCGGTGTCTTCTTAATGGTTTCATAGTAATTATTTCTAGTTTCGGTAGCTGTATCTCTAGTTTTGCGAATCAAAAATCCAGTTTTAGGATCTCTCTGCCTATTTTCGGGAAGTTGTTTCGGTATCGTTTCGGTATTTGTTGCCAAGTTTTGAGAATCGTCCCATGATTCCTCTGAAGTTGTAGATGTCTCCGTCTCTGATTCTTCTAGATTCTCGAAATCGCTTTCCGTTGTGAATCTGATCTCCGGTTTCGGCAGCTGTTCGGATTCATTTTTTTCGTCCCGAAGGGTTGGCCGGAAACGTGGGTTTGCGGGTCCGGGCTTCTCTTGCTGCGGAGATTGTGCCGCGTCTCGACGGAAATTCCTTCTTCTCTGTCGTTGGTCCCGGACGTTGTTCTTTGGGCGTCTTGGCGTAAAACCCTCTACCTTTTCCGGGCATGGTTTATTTCGCCTTTAGTCGAGTTCGACGAGAGATCACCTACAGAAGTGACGACTGCATTAGACTTAACATAGAGTTTTAAATCAGAAATAAATGAAACAAATGAAACAAATGATTTTCATTGGCCTTCTCTAGATGTTTTCATACCAAATTGTATATGGCTGGCAAACGTTTTAGTCATTCTGCCCAATTATCAGGCTCGAGGGCCTGTTAAGATACGTTTTTTTCTATTTCTTCCCTCATCGTACGAACCGATCGAGGGTTTCTGCCAAAATTTAAGAAAGCTGGTGTTACTAATGTCGAAGATTGGACTGTTGTATTTATCGCGAATGCAAATTCATTTGTTTTCCCTATTTTTAAAAGTAATAATAAATACTTGTAACAGTACTAAAATACTGTTACAATCTATTCTTGCAAATTTTGTGCTTCTACTTTCCAAAATATTTTGCAATACAATATCAAAAATGACCTAAGAACAATATTAATTAAATTGAGTGTGCATATGATAAATGTAATATTAAATGTAAAAACTATAATAGTTTCAAACAACATCTTTTTCGACATCACCAAAATTTAAACAAGTGCTTATTAAACTGTTCTTATAAATGTGGAACATTAAGTGTAATGAATCAACATTATAAAGAACGTAGAAGAATTAAAACATTTATTGTCGATTGTCAATATTGTTCTGATGAAAAGAAATTTAAAACTAAAAATGCTTACAAATTACATTTATTTACATATCCTAACAATCTAAACCATAATAAAGCACATGCAAGTAATGATTTGGAACCTTTAAGAGTAAATTTTCAAAATGAAACTGCTTTTATGCCTTGTTCTAATAGTAATAAAGATGAGATGAAGGAAGAGATTAGTTTATTAGTTAATAATGCATGCAATGAAAATTTTAAGCCGCCAGTATAAATCCCTGATGTAACTAAGATTATGTGCGATAATTGCTTAAAGTTATCAACACAATACTTTGTAACAGAATCAATTATACACAATATTGTTATTAATGCGAATTCACTTTTCCGAACATGCAACGAACAATTCAAAACATCTGTATTCAATTCTATCTTACTGTAAGATCAAAAATTAAACATGTTAAAAATACATTCAGACAGTTTTGACAGCATTTTAAGTACTCATAATCCTGCGACAGGGTCCTTACGAAACACATATAGTCGGGACTTATTTTTCAAAAGTAATCTCTGTTGAAAATATCCGGCAGGATATCCAGGCGGAAAATCCACCCGGATATCCCCTCTGATATCCGATCGGATGGACCGGATTCCGGCCGGATCGAAGCGGATTCTGTCCGGATTTTGATCCGACCGGATCAATAGGCAGGCGAATTTTCAGTACGATATCCAGGCGGATTCCTGAACTCACCAGATGGAATTCCAGCAGAATATTCGGGCTGATTTCCGGGTTACCCAGGCGGATTTTGAAAGGGATATCCGGGCGGATATCGCTGAAAATCCGCCTAGATATCGTACTGAAAATTCGCCTGTCTATTCCTGTCTATCCGGTCGGATCAAAATTCGGCCGGAATCCGTTTCGATCCGACCGGAATCCGATCCATCCGAGCGGATATCCTGCCGGATATTTTCAATAGGGATTGTAATTACGTACAATCAGTACAAGTAACAATTCATAATAAATTAGGAAATTAAACACCATATCGCTATATGTATGTTCCTATTTTGAAGACTTAAAATTATGTTAAAAAATAATGATATTTTAAAGTATTGTACAAATCTTGATTTAGATAACAATGTTAATGGTTTTAGAGATACTAAAGATGGCACTAGGATAAAAAATAATTAATTTTTTACACAGCAACATACATTACAACTAGCTCTTTTCCAAGATACTTTTGAGATTTGTAACCCTTTGGGAGCAGCAAAAAGTAAATTCAAAATAATAGGAATGTATTTTGTTTTATTAAATTTACCGCGATATTTAAGATCAAAAATAAATAACATCAAATTGGTGCTTTTATGTCAGAACAAGTACATTTCACAATTTTCAAGGACTGAAATTTTAAAAAATGTAGTGAATGATATTAAGATATTGGAAATTGAGGGAATTACAATTGATTGTCCATCTAAAATAACATTTAGGGGTAGTATCGCTGTACTGATAGGTGATATAATTTAGTGAGCCATCAAATTGGTGGCTTTACAGAATGTTTTTCCTCCGATAAAAAATTGTCGTTACTGTAACATAACTAAAAAGGAATTGACAGAAAACCCATTTCAAAATAAACCTTTGACAACCATAGAAAGTTATAAAAGGGATGCTTTAGAGGTACAACAAAGTAAGAATATAGTACACGGTATAAAGTTTGATTCATTTCTACATGTATTACTCTATTTTCACGTTATTTTTGGGCTTCCACCATGCATTGCCCACGATATATTTTGATACCCGCGTGTGTATATATTTATATATGTATATATATATATATATATATATATACATATATTAATTAATAATTAATAATTAATAATTAATAATTAATAATTAATAATTAATAATTAATAATTAATAATTAATAATTAATAATCTCATCTCATCGAGCGCCGAGACAACAGAGCGCTCCCTTAAGCTTCGGATCGACCAGCGCTCTCTTCGATCGCAGGGCGAGGTGGTGTGGCCTCACTAAGTTAAGCGGGCTTTCTCTCGTCCAGACCCGCTCCAAGGGTCGACGTAGTGGGGTTAGTGCTGTGTCCTACCACTACGCAACGTAAAAGCCTCAGCGGGTGGAAAACAGTCCCAGCGACTGGCACCGAGGGACTCGCCGCAGCAGAGCCATCAGAACCTTCAAGCGAGCGCATCCTCGTGCAACACCGCTACAGAGCGCTCTCGTCTCGTCAAGCCTCGAGCGCTCCCTCGCTCTACGCAGCATCTCTCCAAGCACCGCATCAAGCGCTCTCTCATTGAGCGCAACTATGAGACGCTCCCAGCGTATCATCGAATAAAGCATTCGTCGCTGGAATAACTTAGAGCGCCCGCTCATAAGGCGCTCTCCCACCTCGCCTTATACAACAAACGGCGACGCACAGACATTCGCCCCCTTCTTGCCGGACACCTCACGGTGTTCAGCGTCAATTTGAAGGTGTTGTTGTAGCACATGATAAATCACATTAATGAAGTCCCAACGATAGCTGATATTCAAATTAATTGGCTGATATTAAAATTAGTTTGCTTCACAAGTATTGTATGGCACAGCATTTTATCCTCTTAACAAGATATAATCGTGAAGCAATAAAGCAACCGATTGTTGAAAATGTACTTATTATAATAGCGTATAGGCATTTAAGAGGATTTTAAAAATGACAGATCAAATTACAGATGAAGAAAAAATTTTTTAAGCGATTAAAATCATCTTTCAACATTTTCAAGAAAATTATCATAATTTATTTTTAATAATATCTGTAAGTAAATTATTTTCAAAGTTCAATTTTGTACACTTTAATGTTCAAAATAATTTAATCAATAAATATTTTTTAGGCAAATACAGATCTCGAACTAGTATTTTTACAGGAAGCATATCCAACTATTATTATTGCCGGTGATTATTATCTACATATACACTCATTTTGTTAATTAATTTACTCAATATCCATTATTCTTTTTAGAACCACAATAAAATGATGCTACCGAAGAAACTGAACGCTTTTTTTTTCATTGAGTACATTAGTTTACAAATTTCAACATTTTTTGGACGCTTTCATTATGCTTCTATCATCATATTACGTCTTCAACCGTTTGTGGCCTAAACTTGTACCTTGTTTTCTAGAATTTAGTTAAATGCGATTTATGAATGTCTTTAGTGACAATATACAAGAAGTCGATCTCGAAAAATAACGGAAAAAGTAAACACTTTTTTTCGAAAGTTGCAAGTGGCTAATTATAGAGAAATTGTTTAGTTTTTTTCACTTGACTGAAGATGTTTTTACTTGTAATTTAAGTTTATATGTTTTTTACTTGTAATTTAACTTAATTTTAAGGAATAGTTTTTAGACCATCATCTCCTAAGTCATTATAATTAGTATAAATATAAAATATATAATTTATTATATAAAGTATTTGTATTTTTGCATTAAAAAAATTATCTTAACTAAGTTCATTTGATATATATTTAATTCTCATCATTCATTTATTAATAGTTATCTATAAGTATTTTAAATAATAATTATTATAGATTTAAAATAAAAAAATATTCATGTGTAAATTTACAACTGCAGTTGTCATTTTGACGATAGAATGTAAATTCGCCTTAATGATGGTCATTTTACTAGTACGATTGTAATTTTAAGCTTGGACTATCGAGATCTCGAAGAACAACCGTTCGAAGTGTAAATTTACAATTCTGTTGTAAAGAAACTACATTCAGAGTAGGTAATTATGGTTTAACATTTTCAGAGTGGTGATTTTTAGAAAAAATTTTTTACAGGGTGAGTTACCAGCTTCAGTCGTCATTGTGATAATTAAAACACTTATTGGTAGTCCTGTGGTAGGACACTCGCCTCTTATCTGGATTAGATCGAGCACGATCCTCAATGCTTTCCGCATAATTTTGCAAACAATAATAATTTTTTCATCAAAAACTTACCTTTCATTTATTACTAATGCATTTCCGATGTCAGCTCCACCGGTAACTAAAGATGCAACCGAAGAAGGTAATTTATTTCTTTCTAATACCTCAGCAATAATCTTTGTAACAGCTATGGATGTTAATGGAGTTGTTGGTGAACTTTTCCAAATTGTTGCATTCCCACAAACCATAGCTATAGCACTATTCCATCCAAAAACCTATATCACGTTATAACCATATTAAAGTATTAAAGATATTAAAGATAAAAATTTTTATATTATTTAATATTTGATAATTTATAAATTTATTTTTAACCGAGAATTACTTTATTTACTAGAAAAAAATATACTTCGACAAGAGTGTGGAATTTGATTATTTAGGTCGGGAACAGTTTTAGATCCAACGAACGAGGGGGAAAAGTCGAACCAGGTAAATAATTAATCAAATCAAACCGGAAAATCAAATAAAAGTCGTGATTTTAAGGTTAGAGTGATATATAGGTATATTTTGTAAAATAAAAATTGCACTTCACTTCTTCTTGCACGCACCATGTTCACATTATAAAATCGCTGCCACTTCATTGGCGCTTAGCTTCCTCCTAATATCGTTCCAATATTATCTCCAATAATCATTAAAAACAATCGATTTTAACAACATAATTTCAAACCATTCTGTATTTAATCAATTATTTATTTTTGTATTATTATTTTATTTTTCTTTGCCCATTTTAGAATTTAATCAACAGCAAACAAAATTTCAATAAAAATTTGAACTGTATTGCTGAAACTAATGTAAACAATCAGAATAATATAATAAATAATAATAAAAATATGACTGTGCTATGTTATATATATAACATGCGAGAAATTAACTCGCGGTGAAGCGAGAGAAGGCAAGCCAGAGAGTCCGGCAGTACCTCATCAGCTGCGCGCCATGTGTGAGAGCGAGAGAGAGAATGAGAGTATGCATGCGTGTGTGTCGCGTAGCGTAGACTGCGAGAGAGCCGCGCGACGAGCGAGACTTCCACCAACAGCGGCGTCGACGAAGACAGCAGCTGTTTTTGTTTCCAGAAGCGTGAAGCCGAGTAGGGTTGCGGTTAAGTGTCTGCGACATCGTCCCTTCGGTAGGAGCGTGGTGCGTGGTAAGAATTAATAGCAGCCTGGTCCACCGCTGCGGCCTGATCCACCGCAAAAGCTGCCTCCGATTTAAATAAACCGCCATGGCTCCGCTGCGAGAACGGAACTCCACATTGCCACCGCTTCCCTGCGACTCCAAGGGAGAAGAGTTGGCAACACTGCAGCGAGACTAGAGGACACCGGCAGCCTTTCGAACGCTCACTCTCTCGCTTGCCGGGAATTCATTCGCACGTGCGACCAAGCTTTCGTGTATTTAATTTGTTTGCTCGAATTTCAAGGAATAACTGCGGTACGAGCGAGATGTCTCGGCGTGTCGCGTTTCTGTTCTTTGATTTAATTTAACATCTTTTTCCTTTGCTAAACTCTGCGTGCGAGTGTGATTCTGTGCGTGTGTGATTGGAAGCTGAGACCTGATGGAGTGCTAACGGCTGATCAACCGCGCTTCCGCGAAGCCTCGTCTCGGGACGAGTTGCGTCGACTCCGCGATTCTAAGCTAGCCGTTATTTGGAAAATGTTGACTTGTCACGAAACAAGCGCGGAGAAGCGTAGCGAGGCTGTAAATTATTAGTTTCAATTTTGAGAGCGTGCGTTTTGGCTTTGTAGCCGTCTTTATATATTTTTTTTTATCTTCTAAATATAAGCTTCCAATTGATCTCATAGGTGTATGCCAATTGATCTCATAGGTCATACATTCCCATATAACATTGAATATTGGAGCAGTATTGCTCAAATGTTGCTTTGCAATGTTAGCCATGATGAGAAATATTCCTACAATGCTATGAAACATTTATGCAACCATGAGGCAA
>JAWWML010028160.1:0-13583 GCA_035047165.1 Ormyrus rosae
GTTAATAAAGATTATTTTTAACTCAAAACATATATTTCATATTATTTTGCTAAGTGAGACCCTCATATCCTCACAAAATGTAGCTCCTAATCGACATTCCATTGTCCGCTACGCAAAAGCCGTGCAATCTTGCCATCAATGTTCATCAGCACCTCCGTCATTGTGCTTAGAAGCAAACTCATGCCGTAAAATTTACGAGCGAAAGCCGATCGCCATAATCAATGCAAATCGATGCGTCGCCCGAAAGCGAAGCGACAATGGAATCAATCGCTCGGCCAACACGACCATTATCGATTAGGGCGCAGCCGGCCGACGGAGAAGCATTTAAGTACCCTTGTCCACGAAGATTTCCTTGGGTAGTTGAGGCTGCTCGTACGAAGCTGCTTGGTCGGAGTAATGGTCGAAGCCATACCAGAGAACACGAATGGCCGTGCAGTAGCAGTTGACGTCGAGAGGCATCCTGATCTTCAAGCCAACCTCCTCGAAATTCACTTCGACAGGTTTCCTATAAAAGGGGGCCGGTGCAAGAAGGGGGGGAGGTATTAACTTGCTGGCAATTACATCGGCACTCGCTCGATCGAACTTCATTCTGAAAATTCTTTCCGATAGCGCAAAGCTCGGTTTAATTATCGAGATATCAACGTCCTCTTTCCCAATGGAGAGGCTTTTTTTTAGTCCTGAAGTCGATCGATAGATTTCATACCTTTTATCTCTACGTGTGTTTGACCGAGTTTCTGATGTATCGTAAAATTTCTTTTTAATTCATAATGGATTTTTAAATCCGTGTACCGGATTAGAGAAATTTTAGATTTATGCATTAAGTAATGATATAGATAAATTGATAAATGAAACTTTTTGTTTAAAAATTTCTTTTTCGTAAGCAGTCTATTATGATAATTACTTCATCGAATCTCGCAGCTTCCATTAATTAAAATTTTATTCGAGAACTTACGAAAATTTAGGTGACGTGAACATATCAACCCGTGAGAAAGTTTTGTAATGCACTTTGATCAAATTAACAAGAGATAACGAAAAGTGACATCAGATTTGGCAGTATTCTGTGAAAAAAATATTGACTTACTTGTCTTTATCGGCAACAACTTTAATACTAATCGGCTGTCTTATGAAAGCCCAGAAACAGCAGGCGAGTGGACTCAGCTGTTCTACGTATTTTGCATTTTTCAAATCGATCCTGACTGTATCTCTGTCGATATGTCGTAGCAGTTGATAACTCGCCCTATCTATGTAATCCTCCAATCTCGCTCGAAAATTTTGACGTATCTGCACTTCGAATAAATAAAAATAATATGCGCATAAGAATAGTAATAATAATAATTTAATATTTAATTAAATTATGTTATTTTCTGCAGTTTCTAATGCGAAAAAGTTGACGAATCAAATGAGAATCTACACGTAATTCTTGGCTACAATTAAACAACTTGAAGTAGTAAAGTTACCGCCGTACCTCTTTAATATTTTTAATATACTCGGGGGTGTTGAGAATAGAAAATTCAATGATCTCATCCATTTTATTTAACAGCTGAAAAACAAAAAATAAGCAACAGTTTAGCAATCGTTGTGCCATAGTTTTTGAAAACTGTACCAAAGCTAAGAAGCATTCGAATTACTCACGTAAATCACGATCTCGCATTGTCTCGGCAGAGTTTTCATACTGGCTACTTTATCGTCGAGGGACCACTGATAGAGAAAGGTATTCAATTCCGATAGTATAGTTGGATCTGGCAAGCCACTGCAGGATACGTAGCGCGACCACTAAAACAGATTGAAGTTTTAGTAATGAGAAGTTCCAAAACGATGATTTAAATGTAAAAAAAAAAATTTAATCTATAAAACTGAATAAGCGACAGCTGCCGAAATATCTACCTCGTCTTCTTCAAAAGATCGTAACAGATAATCTGTAAAAGCTTTTTTCCGCTCAGTCAACCGGCGCTGTGTTTTAAACAATTGAACTTCCCTCCATTCCATTTGTTTTGCCTCTCTTTTGACTTTTCGATCATAGTTATACGTTTCCGTCTCGATCTCATCTTGTAGCTCGAGAATGAGTCGTTTCCTAGGAACAAATAAAAGAGAAAAAGGTAGAACATATTGCCTTTCTCTCTGGGAATAAAATGCATCTCCCGTATTCATATAACGCAATACCGATCGTCATCAGTTTTAGTCTTGACCGCAGCTGGAGCGTCGACATAACTAGAGAAGAACGTTATCTGCTCCAAGAATTCACTTATTGTGGACATCATTTTTTATCGCGAATAATATTTTGTACGTAATTTAATTATATTTTTATGACTTCTCTTTATTCTTTATTTTTGAGTGATTACGGAAAGCAAATTGTCTCCCGCAAACACGAAAGAGAATTGATGACTCATGAATTCGATAAAAAAAAAAGTGTAAATGACAAGATAATATTTAAAGAACGTTATTGAAAGGTTATCTGCATTTGTCACGAAAACGCATAAATGCACTTTATTTTTATCTTCCTGAAATCCTCTTAAAGAAATTTGTTACTCCCAACGTCTCAGACTTTCGCGTAAAACGGCGTTACGCATAAACTGGTCTTTACTTCAACAAGATAACAGACAATCCTTATCGTATCAATTACAAGCGTACAGTTACCACCCTCGACACGAAACTCAGCACCAGCTCGCTTACGACCCGAAAAAAAGAATTTCAATTTCCCCCCCTCTGCGAATCCTGCGACTTTCCACACCCGTTTAACAAGGCGCGACCGTTAATCTCGGCGCCGGCGAAAACAAAAAGAGAAAAATAAAAAAAAAAAAAACCTGCCGAGGCCGAGCAATTAATCTCCGCTCGCCTCCCCGCCACTCGAAAAAAAAACGGGGACATAACACACGAGCGTCCGGCGGGAGGAGAGAGATGAAAAAAAAAGAGAGGAAGAGAGAATCCGCGTGAATTAAAGCGCGCTCGCCGGAACGCGTTCGATTCGCGACTGGAATATTCACTAGGAAATTCCCTGGGCGCGATAGCTGCGAACTCGCGCGGGGCCGCCGCTGATGGATGGGGCGCAAAGGGGTGTGCGGTGCGAAGGTAATGCGCGCTCGTTAGATTTCATACATGCTAAGCGCGAACGAACGAGGGGCCGAGGGGGGAGAATCGCTGGAAGCCAGCCAAAATCTCGAGTAAACTCTCTCTCTTTCGCTCTCTCGGTCGCGTATCAGACGCCCACGCCGGCGGGCGAGAGAGAGAGAGAGAGAGAGAGAGAGAGAGAGAGTTTTCATTACACGGAAGCCAACTAACCGTGTGCAGGCGTGAGAGCTCGGCTCGTGTTTGCGAGCTCATGCGCATATTTTGACATGCCTATGCGGAGTCAAGTCCTCTGTATTTAATATATTTCTGCCCGGCGCGCATTCGTTAATGCATTCGAATGCGAGAGTTCCTGCAAATTTACTTGGATCCAATTAAATTCAGTTAATTAAGCGCATCGAGCGAAATGTGGAAGATAAGCATTAAGATATTTATTATTATTTATCGCACGTGTGTTAGCAGACCCCAGGGCAGTTGTTCGGAAAAATTAGCGCTCGTAAATATGTGATTAAATAGCAATCTGCGCGTGCGCGGAAGCTGTTTTGCGCATTTTTCGCTATTTTGCGCTTGCGCGGATCTTTGTTAATCACATATTTGCGAGCGCTAATTCTTCTGAACAACTGCCCAGGGCAATTACGCGCAGAGTTACAGCGATAAGGCAATCGACGGCGCCGCGATCATAAAGCCCGAGCGTAAATTATAATTCAAGCGTACTCGATGCGCAATCGCTCGCGCGAATACAAAGGCGCGCGGGGGGCGAACGTCGCGTCGTTTGTACGCAGCTTATAATCGCGGCGCTCTCCCGTACGCGATAGCGGCCGTGTGCAGCCTACCTCCCGGGCTCCCTCTATTATTTATATTCCGAAATTGGCTAGACTAGGGGGCCAGGTGGAGCCTGCGTACCTACGTAGGCAGATGCGCGGGCAGTTAGCGGAGGAGGCGCGCGATAGTTAAGCGACACAGACCGTCGGAATGGAAATCTACGCTCGGCGCGTGCACTTAATTTACCGTGAACCTCGGCTATTTTCGCGCTCAAAGCCGCGGCGAGGAGGAGCCGCGCGGTGTTTTCGCGTCTCTCGTCCGGTGTGGAGTGCGTGGGGCCGCGGCGGCGTCGGCCGGCGCAAAAGGCGCGCATCTCGTTTTCCCCGCTGCGAATTTGGAAAGCGGCCGCGCGAATAATGGACGATGATAAATGAGCCAATTGTAATGAGTGCGCGGATTCGCGGACGGAGCCGCCGCGTGGGCTTTATTTCGGGACGCTTCACTCATCAGCCCCGCGACATCTCGAGCGTGTCTCCCGGTTAACGAACTCGCGGAGAGGATTGCGCGAGTCGCCGGGAGAGATGCGAACGCGGGCTGCTCTTTATAAACGGAGTCGCGCGCTCGTCTGGCTCGAGGCTGATTCGCTGCACGAGCACGTGGGCTTGAGTGATTTCTTGCTTTAATCATGTTTGGTGTCTACTTCGCGGCGGTACTTCTTATTGATTGCTTTTGTCGTGCTAATGTTTGCGTTTGCGTTCCTTGGGTTTTGAAAGCAGGAAGCGCGCGCAAATAAGAGTGAGACTCTTTATCGTAATAGAAGGCGTCGAATGAAAAATTCCCTTTTTTCCTTTAAAACTTTCAATCCTCCTTTAGTATTACGGATGGCGATTCATTTGCATTTTTCGATTTCCGAGGGATTTGCATTTCTTGACAAATTGGGAACGTTGACAAACGAGAAAATCCGAATGCATTAGATTCTTCGTACTTTTATTCAAAGAAATCTGACTCACTTGTCTTCCTCCAACTCGTCCTTCACAGCCTGGGGTAACTCCTCCACTTTTCCCTTCTTTTTCCCCTTAGTCGGCTCGGGTGGTTTAACCAATGCCTAAAATATGAAAAATAATGCGCGGTTAATTAAAAGGTAATTAATTAAAATATGCGCATGTTTACATCTAAATTCTTTTTTCAACCATAATTAAGCGTGCAACTGTCTAGTTGAAATGATAACCAACTTAAAATTTGTTCAATCAAAGTTTTGAGTAAGAGAAAGGAAAAAATAATTTTGGATTGAAACATCTCTGCGTCTAAACTAAATCGATCTAATTTTAAATTCATTTTAAAGTAAGGATTTTAAATACTTAAAAGCTTTATCAAAAAATCTGGTTTAGACTTATAAAATGTTGAAACGGTGAAAATGCAGTGATTTATTAAAATATCTTGATAATCTTTAGTTCGAAAAAAATTCAAAAAAATGAAAGAAAAAGTTTATAATGGAAATCAAATAATTTTCTCGTGATAAATGTTCTCGTTTCTTTCCAGGGGATACTTTATTCCTCTCCCTTGCTGTCGGCTGGTGAATTAATTGAAATTAGTATGTACGTAGATTGAGATTTTTTCGCTCCTGCCCTTTCTACGACTACTACGATTGCTAACGCAATTATCTCGGTCAATTGATCCGCAGATCTTCGAACGGTTAATGCCACTTTGCAAACTTAATTTGTATTATTTCAAACTACATAATTATTCGTTTTAACTATATTTCTAATGAAATGCATTGTTTGTTTTTTAAAGTAAATCGAATAGCAAAATGTTATTATTTACGTTATTAGACGTTGAATAATTTTTGTAGCAAATAATAGTTCGAGTTTTAATAGCTACATAATTGTAGTAAGTATATGCAGTATGGTATTTGTTTAGTTAAAGACTGTACAATGTAATAAATTTTGAGGAAATACGTTTTAGTGTAAATGTTACAAAATCGAAAGAATAGATACTGCTTTACTTTCGCAATATGCTTTGGTAATAACCACATTTAGCACAAAATTAATAGGAATAATAAAAAAATAGCTAAATATTTAAACATTTTTCTGTAACCAAGATTTTTGTACTCTTGTTTTAGATTGAGTTATTAATATTCTAAGAGTATTTTAGTTTCTGCATATTTCAACCCAAAACTCTGCAAAGAATGTAAACATAACCCCACCAGTGAATACAATACAGTACAAGGATCTGCTTTAGCAGCCTCAGCTTGGCGAGGAAGGTGTTGGGCTCCGTAAGCACAGACGATTGTGCATCTTTCTCATCTACTTCGTACTCCTCGTATGGACTGACGTAAACTTCCTCTACTTTCGGCGCTGCTACTTTTTGCTTTCTCTTCTTCTTGGATTTAGGTTTTTCTGTCGAAACAGTCGACTTAGTTGCCGCACTTTCGTTTTCCATTGCGAAATTTTGTGTCTCTCTACTCCGTAATCAACTCAATATTTAATCACTGACGAGCCAAAAGAAGCTTTCAATCATTTTTTGGGGTTAAGAAAAAGCTGGATATTTGTTGTTTCGAATGTTCTAATGATGAGATAGAATCACAAAGTAGATTATCTAATACATTTTTATGTAATTCGATTATCATATTGACTCATTGACTCACCAAAGTCTAAAGTACCTTTATTGTTAAAATCGTAAACAAATGCATTTAAAACATATATTTTTAAAATGATAGTTCTTGCGGTCTCGTTCATATCTTTCATATTTTGCTTTATATTTCTTTGTAGTCTTTCGTTGTAATCTACATTGAGTTTACCAGTTTCTGCTCATTGGGTTTTCCCAAGAGATCTTATCTGATGGTAAAGTATGCCGAATTCTTTTTAAATGACATTTTTTTGTTTATTTTGTTTCAAAGTATTCAATTGCATAATATCATAATCATACGCGATTTCTTTGCGAGATTGCGAGGTTCTTACTACAATACTTCATTTCAGTAAATTAAAAATGAAATCCTAATATAGAAATAAGATAAAAGTAGAATCCTCAATATTAATTAAATCAATAGTAAAAAAAGGCTTTCAAAACAGAAGAAAGTTATAATAACATCATTTCTCTGTGTCACTGTGTGGCAAGTGGAATGATTAACTGCTGCAGGCAAATTTAACGAGTCTAATCAGAAATACAGATGGCCTTGGCACTCGGAGCAGAAGCTGACGTCGAAGAACCAAAGGGACTATTTCATCCCTGCAAGTTACGCAAACTTGGCAATGAGTTAGTTTCCAGTCAAGCCGCACACAAATGTGTCTCTCATCTGCTTTTGTCCTTCTTGCTTATATAAATTTATAACTCCTGAATTTAAAATTGTTTCGTACCGTTTTGAAATAATAATATGATCTAACTTTATGATTAAGAAATGGTATTTTAAACAATGTTATAAAAACTTCCGAATTCAAAAGTATCTCCGATTTCTTCTCCGAATCTCCTATTTAAGTCTTATTGATAAGTGAATTATCAATTACAATTACAATAGAGTACTTATTAAGTATATTAATACTTGCTTCAAATAAATAAGTATACTTAAAACATAATTTAATAAACTCTTAATATCTTGCTATCATAATTGGAAAGTTAAAAATTAAATATACATCATAAGTAAAACTATCATTTTACATACTGACCAAATAATCTTGATGATGATTACACGAAAATCTATCATCAAATTTTTTTAAAAATGCAGCAGATATAAATATTATGCTTTCAACTACAGTATTTGATACTGATTTATAGAGAAGCTTTTTAACATTTTTAAATGTTAAAAAGCTTCTCAAATTTTGTATACACTTAATTTATATGTCTTAATATTTTTCCTGATGTTCGATTAAGACCGTTTTTCTTAAACATTTCTAGTTTAGGACAAGTGATTGATTGATATTACTGTACCAAAAATACTTCAACAAATTAAATTTCTCATCGACTTGCTTTAAGTTAGTTAAATCAAATAGCTAATTAAAATAACTCTTCTAGAAATTGGTATTGGATTTAATTAAATTTGATTCTTGTAAAAATAGGTGTAATTACAATTTGTTTAATTAAAATTGAATATATAATTAATCGCTCATACATTTTAATCTTCTATATTTTGTTTATTACATGCAGAAATTATAATATTTATTTTGGAACTTCCTCCACATTATAATTTTCATACATATTCAGTGAATATGTTTAACTTAATTTAACCTTAAAATTAGCTTTTTTTTAGCAACCCGTTTGTTCTGTTATTCTTCTTGAATACTCTCCCTAATTTATTAAAATAAATATTTCAGAGAAATGATGTTTAATTTATTTATTAATAAACAATAAATATTAAACCGAAATCTGGATTGTTAGCTACAAATCAGTATACCGATACAAGATAGGCCCAAAGGGTGAACCTGACGCCTTAATCGTAATTTACCTCTTGTGCACATGCACTTTGAGTAAGTGGGCAGATAATTATGCAAAGTTTAATCAAGCTGTTTGGCTGGAATCACCCTGAGACGCAAACAATGCCACAGTGTAAGCCGCTATCATCATCATCATCATCGATACCTCGAAGCCTCGGCCATTATCTTGGTTTCCCCCACGTAATTCCGAACAAACTTACTTTGCCTTGCTCAAATCTGCAATTTTCGTTCGTTCGCCGTCATCAATCATGAAGATAAACGTACATAGGCTCCCACCATATTTGCATACGACAGACATTTACGCGTGAATATATAAATTCATAACAGAACAATCGTAGGGCATGAAGATACATGTGCAAACTAGCCTCGTGTTTGTCCGCAATTACACTCGAGAGCATTGGAAGCTACCGATACCGCGCACATACATGTATATACACCGAGGGGACTGCACGTGCTAGCACTCGGTCGCTGCGCAACCATTATCCAGAGTTCGAAGAACCCGGCTGAGCGCGATCGTGAAAAATCAAGGCATGACAAACTTCCAAGTCGGCCTGCTCTTCAATAATGAATAATCGAGAAGCCTCCGCGGCGGCCAGCCGCCTTTTGACCCCGAGTAGACACTCGCGGGTCCCTTGCGTCACTTCCTGCCTCGCGGAAACGTATCACCGGTAGACCCACACTGCGCGCGGAATAGTCATCGTTGCGCCGCTGCTGCCGTTGCTGCTTGTATACGCGTGTGATTTCGCTTCGGTGTGCCCAGGTTCGGTACTTTCTGGTAGAAGTAGCAATTGGAGCTTGGGCACCTCTCTGAGGATCGTCTTTGGAGAGGTTTAAAGGGTTTGCGCAAGGTAGGTAACGAGCTTAGAGAATTTTAACATCGGTTTTTCTAGAAACGTCGAGTTTCTTTTTTTTTGGAAGAAACTAGTTGCGCGGAAATTATTTGCTTTGAAGTAAACACTGTGACTTCTTAAGTTTTTCGTCGTATCAAAAAACGCTGTAGACGACGCATGTAATAAAGTAAACACGGTTTTTCGTTTTAAGAGTATGCGTGTTACGTAATATGAACGTCTTCGCAAAACGATGTATTAGCTGCTTCATCAGTATTTTGAAAGCTGTGTCCGATTCATTTTTCCGTTCAACTCATCGTTAAATAACTTCTGGTGGATTATCTAACTGTAAATATATGAGGTTCGTTCCAAAAAAGAATGGATGGCTTGTGGTCATTAAATTCTTATTGCAGTTAATGCGTTTGTCAGACAGACACAAGTAAAATCGATACGACTCAAATATTTAAGGTTTTCCAGCACATTTTTATTCAGTACTGTTGATCACCTCTTATTAAAAAAATAACAATAAAACGATTACTCTGAACAAAATTGTTTTAATCAACTTTCTCAAGTAAAATTTGTAAACTGCATAATTAGAAACTATTTCATATCATTTGAATTTAGGAAGATTAACGTTGTAGTAGAACTACTACTTCAATTTTATATACAATGTCACAGTACATTGTTCGCGCTACTGGTTACACAAGTTAAAGTTGTGACGACAATAGATCTTGAATTTTTAAATCGGTCATTTTGGTCATGAATAAACAGAAGAAATCAGAGGAAAGTATGAAAGTTTCTAAGATAATTTTAATCGTTTTATTACAGAAAAATACTCTTGTTCTTCACATTATTAACTTCTGCGCTACGTTATATTAATTATTTAATTACACAGGCCCACAAAAAAGTGATCTCAACTGAAGTCGCTGAATTCGAATCAATGAATCAAGATTTCGAACTTCTTCATTTTTTAAAATTTTGAAATATAGTTATTTTCAGATCAAAAAATAATTTTTAAAGATTTGGCTCATGATTAAACCAGCAGGATTTTTTTCTTTGAGATATAGTGGTTTAAAATATAAAATTCGAGTCTTATAGAGATCAAAACTTTGAATTCGAAGTAGATTAAAAATAGTATGTACAATATCATAAGCCAAATTAGTAAAACGTATTTTGATCTGAAAATAGGTATACTTTAAAATTCTTAAGAATCAAGATATCTCAAAATTCTGAGATGATGGCACAATTCTGATGTCAGATTCGGATTCAGTTGCTCAAAATACATAGAAATTTTATTTTGGTCTCGACTTCAGACCATCTTTTTTGCGCCTGCCGTATTCGTTTTCAAATATTAAGTTATTAAGAATATCTATTCGTGTCTTCAAATTTTCTTAAGACAGTACTGCGTAATTATTCAAACTGTAAATGCGCTTTTCATTTTTAATGTTTTATACATTTTTACAATTATATTTTTAAAACATCCGCATAATAAAGCAGCTCAAAATATATGCACAGCAATGATTATTTTAAACTTCCTAGCTGTTGAAGCTTTTTTACAAAAACAAACTTCTCTTAAATTAAGTATTTTCTAAAAACGAACGTTCTCTGTATACAGATGAGTGAAAAGGAACCAAAGAACTCGATACCGGCGTTCTTCGCCGGTAGAAGTATCTTCGTGACCGGAGGCACGGGTTTCATGGGCAAAGTGCTGATCGAGAAACTGCTCTGGTCCTGCCCTGACATCCAGGAAATCTTCCTGCTGATACGACCAAAGAAAAACGTGGCCATTGACGATCGGCTGAGGAAAATGCTCAGTCTACCAGTAAGTATTCGAAAAGGATCAGCAAGTTTTTATACAACAGAGAAATTGGGATTATTTTTAGAATGAGACGGCGATATCAATGTTTCGTTAATTTCATTTGGCTGGACGATAGTAAACGGGATTATTCAAATTCTTATATTACATAAAGAACTACGTGTAATTTGTTGATCTTTTATAAAAAAATTAGTTTCTCGTTTTATTTTCCTAGATAGGGTACTAGATTTTTAGTAATTGCACGAAATTAATTTATAAAGCACCCATTAATCGAATATTTTTATTCAAGTAAAAATTATATTTTTCACTTATTTTGGAAGTTATGACAAGTGCATTATATTTTATGACAAAACAAAATACGTGATTTGCATAATAACGTTATTATCATAAATAAATATTGAATTAAAGCTGCAGAAGTTCACTAACAGAAATTCAATAACAAATGACATTGCACAATAAACGGTAAACCACGAATAACAAAATCGTAATTATTATTTTAAAACGCACGAATGAAAATGTTATTATTTTTAGCGAAATTTAATTTCGACAAATTACTGTTACGATTCGTTAAACCACGATTAAAGAAAAAAATATTATCACTAAAAGCGCGGAGAGAGTCCATTGGGCGGCGTTGAACTTACCTCGAAATAAGTCTATATTTTCTCGCAGCTTTTCGACAGGCTCCGGCAGAATCGACCCGAAGCTTTCGATAAATTGATCCCCGTGCAGGGAGACGCCACTGCCGAGGGCTTAGGCTTGCCACCTATTGAGAGGCACGTTCTTATCGAAAGGGTGTCTATCGTCTTTCACGTGGCCGCCAGCGTCAGGTTCGACGATTCCCTCAAGGACGCTATCTTCATGAATACTAGGTCCACCAGGGACGTTTGCATTCTCGCTGCGAACATGAAGAAGTTGGTTGTAAGTGCCCCTTCGATACGAGTATTGTTTCGTGATACGTCGCAGTCAAAAGAATTGAATTTAAATACGAACCTTATTAAAGCATAAATTGGGTAGGATTTTAATTAATGTGTATTAACTTTAAAACAATTTACAAACAAGTTCAACAAACGTAGCGGGAGTTATATTAAGCTTTAAAAGTTTGTAAAAATGCAAGGTTTTACAATAATCTGCCTTCTGATATGCAATGCGTTCAATTTCTGATTCAATATAAAGCACTTTCAATTTGAATTAATTTTCCGCTGCTCGTTATAAATTCTGTTAACTTTATTATGATGATTCTCAATACAAAATACTAATTGAAAATTGTTTTTAATTTTTATGTAATTTTAAGTTTTTGTTAAAAAAATATAATTAGCCCCTGAAATTTAATTATAAATTATTATTCATAACTGTAGACGAATAAAAAAATGTAGAGAAAAAACAACTTGAAAGTCAGAAAAAAATAATCAGTATTGCGTAATGAAAATTCTAAAACTTGGGCTTAAATTTTTTTAGAGGCATCTCCATTTTATGTTACATTCGGTTCCCTAGAAGCTTCAGTAACATTTGCAATTCTAAAATTTTAAGAGCCTCGATACCTCCAGCCAATATTCATTTCATCGTTCTCCTTCCTGTTTACATAAACAATGAATTTAAGGCGCTGATGCACGTAAGCTCCACCTACAGTCACACAGACAAGTACGTCGTGGAGGAACAATTATATCCTAACATTATAGACTGGAAGAGAGCTATAAAGATTGCCGAAACCGTTGACGATCATACTTTGAGAATCTTGACACCCAAGTAAGTTTCCTCGATTGAGGCTACATTTATTCACATATAGTACACTGTATTACTTGAATTTATGACTTGAAGTGAAATAGCTATTTATTTTATTCGTCAGCTTTTTCGCACCATAAATTAGTGTAAAAGGTCAAAATTACATGTTATACCCAAAGTACAGGAAAAGACATTTAGAGCAAAATCTACATAATAAATTAACTGTATAATGCGATTATTAACTTATTAATTTATTCAAAGCTTACATTAAAATTACTTTTAAATATACTACAATGTTAAACTGTAAATATATTACTAATATGTTCATCAGTTAGCAATAAATCTAATAGAAGGCAGCTTTCATTTAAGTCTAAAAAATATTGAATTATTTTTACATGTGTTAAAAGTAAATAACGCTGTATTTTCAGATTCATGGGCAGTTTTCCAAATACGTACACTTTTACGAAGAGATTAGCCGAGGGAGTAGTTGCCGACTATGCCGGTATATTACCAATAGTCGTGTTTAGACCATCTATAGGTAAATTTGATTTTTATAAAAAAATAGAAAAAACTACTCTTTCACTTCATTTGTTGTCCGCAAGCTGTGTATGTGTTATTGAAAAGTCAATAGATGTGAGATTTTATTCCACAAAATCGATATACTTCTTTAAATAATAAAAATTGTATTTATAATATGTGTCTTCAAATTCTAGTCAATCATAAAAATAAATTTCTATTTAAACAAGATTTTATCATATCATACGTACACAACTGTAAAAACTTTAAATAAACCGCATTTTACCTTCTTGATTTCTTAAGTATAATCTTTCTGGTTTATTAAGTCAAATGATTTCTGGCTTAATGCTGTAGATATCAAGGAATCTAATCAGTTGACATACACTGAGAAAAATTTTTTGTAAAAATTACTATTTTAATAGCACTCGTGGGACACACTCATATTTCAATAATTTT
>JAWWML010028170.1:0-13582 GCA_035047165.1 Ormyrus rosae
AAAATAGCCAGTTTTGGACATTTGCGAATTAAAATGGCCAATTCTTACTTTAAAAATAGTTTCGATTTCTACTAGGGGCGAAGGTGAATACTTTGGATTTACACGATAAAAAAAAAAAAAAAATAATGGGTTAATTATTTAAAATCTTGTGACTTCAGAAATTTTTTTTCTTACTATATGACCTGAATACCTACAACCGTGCATGAATTGTGAGATACAAGTCATGACTTTTAGTGACAAAAACCTTATAAAATATTGTTAAAATACATACTAATAAATACTAATCGCGTAGGAATACGGACTTTCCCCTATTGTTTTCTCTTCTTAAACCGCGTGGGCACGATAAGATTTATTACATAATAGAAGCCTGCCGTCGCTTCAACTTTTTTATTTACCGGCAAAAAAAAAAAAATAAAACTTTTTACAATTGTACGCGAAAATCCATGTTGAATAATGCACTGAACCCCCGAGTGAAAGGGGCTGAAAAGACAAATAAGAAACGAGATTCCCTCTCCCTCGCTCCCCCTCTCCTCTCGTTTTCCGGAGAAAAAACGAACCGTACGAAACTTTGCATGAAAACAAGGAAAGAAGTACACAATTGCATGAGAAATGACTAAACGAAAGAGGTCGCGACGAAACTTGCGGGGACAATAGACGCGCCCGCGCGCGCAAGAGAGAGAGAGGCTGCGTCGGCAAAACGTCGGCGGAGAAAGCGGCCATTCTTGTAACAGTAGTAGCAGGTGAAAAGAGGAGTGACTGCGAGACGACAACCCCCGCGGCGAAAGAAGCCACTTCCTCTTCGTTCGCTTGTGTATTACTTTACCGACTTTTGTATTACCCGAAGCGAGAAACAAACGTGCCCGAGTCGTTTTACCGAACGTTTTCTTTGCGAAAAGAGCACTAGGAGGGAAAGAGAAAAGCGCCTGACTTTCCTTTTTATCGTTATAAATATCTTGCCTCGTTGTTCGTTTCGTTTAACTGTGTTTTTTTTTTTTTGCTTTTCCGGAGAGCGAGGCGAGTTGAAATTTTATTTTTGGTTAATTTACTGCGGCGTGGCATCGGAAATAATTAAATGCTGTGGGATGAATAATTTTGTTATAAGCTTTTACGTTTTATTTCATTTTGTTCGATGAAGTCAAAAGAATGTAGAGCAGTAACTTTTCACTTTATGTACGTTATTATTTAATGGAATGCACACAGTGAGTAACATTTTATGAAATATAAAGATTATTTTTTTTATTTTTATAAAGAAAAATTGCTTTGACAATAAACTTTAACAAATTTATTATCTTCTTTTAATTATTATTGTATTAAGTGTTTAGTATTGTTTTTAACTGTTTAATTATTGTATTGAGACTATTTCTTTTTTTTTTTTTTTTCAAATGCCACGCAGTAATTTAAACGAGACGCCTGAGAAATTTAGAAATTGGCAGATTATAATCTTATATATCGATACAGATCGATGATGTTCTAAGCAAAGAAAAAGCAAGCTCATGCAGTTTTTACGCAGCAGGCGAAAGATTAGGCTTTCCCTACGTCTGACAATCACCCTCATTTGAGCAGTCGACCGATTGAGTGTGTCACGCATGCTAAGAGCTTCACTTAAAGTAAACTGAATATAGTCTTCTGCTGGAAAAAAATTATTACTTAAATTAGATTACTTAAACTCGTTTTAAATGACCAGAATTATAATGTAAAAAAACAAGTTTTATGTCAAAAGTTCCACAGCGATAAAAGCGTTGTCAATATGAACAAAACTAGTATACGGTCACGCGTAGGTAAAAATAATTTATATTTGAAATACTTATTAGATTATCCGTAAAATTCATTTTCGTAATCCTTTTGACGTTCAATTAATTTTGGCAAATTCAATCAGTAACGCGTCGGCGTGCCTTATATAATAAATACGATAATAAAGCGACAACGACGAATATAAGCATATAAAACAGTATTGTATTTACCAGCATGATGTTCTCATACAAATAATCCAAAGAAATTTAAATTTCAAATTATTACTTTGACATTCATCGAAGGAAACATATATACATTTTGAAATCAAAAATGATTGCGGTTAACAGGCGGTCATCTAGGGAACACATTTGGTACTAAATGTTCTAGAACTAAAGATGTACATAATACGCGGTTCGTTTCCTTTTCCGTTAGTTATCTTTTCCCAAAAAACGTTAAAAGACTACTTTTTTAGATTTAAACATCGTAGAATCCACGTTCTTCTCTTAAAATTTCATAAAAAAAAACCATAAATATACAATTACATAAAAACGTCATCACAGACGCGACATCAAGATGATTATTTGAAACTTCCCCCTTCCCGCCCAACGCAAACATTATTTCGCCCGGGAGCGAGAGAAAATTTGAAAAGCTTCTCGAAAAAAAAAAAAAAAAAACAAAGCCGCAAGCACGCATGTACGAAAATGGATTTCCATTCTCCCTTGTCGCGGGAGCCGCGCAAAAACTTTTTCTTTTCCCCGCGGTCGCGATTGTTCTCCGTTTCCGGGGTTCCCGTTCCGGGCGCGCATACGCGGACATGTATCCCGGTTCATTCTTCCGCCGCTGGGCGAAAAGAAAAAAATCCCGGTGCCCCCGCCGACAATTATCCATCTGGCCGCGCGGCGACTCTCTCGCGCATGAAAAGCTCGTTTGGCTCGCGCGCGCGTCCAGCCTGGAATTTTCGACGAGACCGAGACAGAGGGGGAATTCGTCCTTCTTTTTTTTCTCTCTTTTCTTTTTCCTTTACTTTCATTCGCCGAGATTCTCAAGGGCGCGGAATACCGAAGCGCGCGGGCCGCGAGAGCGGCGCGCGGCTGCGGAAAGTTATCGGAAAAAGTTTTGCAGCCGGTCTTTCGCGTCCGTTCATCCGCTTTTTCGTCGGGGAGGTAGAGGAGGTTCACTTTTGCGCTGCGCGCGCGCCGCCTTCAAAGTTCCGCGCGCGCGCGCCGCGTGGAAAGTGTATGTACGCCGGGGCGTGCGCTGATGTAATGATTATTTTATTACCGCGGGATGAAACATCGCGGAAACGTGAACTTTCGCATTTTTCCAGCACTTTGATTAAACTTTATTGTTGCGTCGAGCTACGAAATATGTTTGGGGATTAAAAAATGTCTGGTGCGATTGGGAGCGCGAAAAGTTTTCGCACTAACGCTTTGCGGTTCAAGTTCGTAAATGCAGGAGTGGTAAAAAAGTGAAAATTAGAGTCTCTAAAGTAAATTATTTGTAAATATTTTATGAAAGATTGTTTTTTGAAGATTTTTTTGGAAATAATTTTTTGCATAAAGTAATGGCTGAAAAATTAAATAATTTATTCTGCAAACTAATTTGATTTTTTCGCAAAGTTATTAGTTTTGTCAGTGAAAAATGTCTAATTTAATTATAAACACCAAAAATATTAAAATCAAATTAATACAAAAATTCAAATTTAAAACGAACTCGTGCCCTCGGATTCCCCAAAAAACAAGGCCCAGAATCCAGGCCAAGAATAACAAAAGCCCCGTAAAAATCGGCTGAAATTCAGTCTCAGTCCTCCTGCAACCCGGTACACCGCACGAAAAAAAAGCATTACTCCTCTCTCGAAATCCATTCGGAATACATTAAAACCGCCTAAGGGCAAGGAGCCTCTTAGCAGCGATAAATCGTCCGGGTTTGACACAGTCGCGCTGCGGATGCACAAAGAGGCGCGAAGAGGAGGTCGGGGCAATAAAAATTTCAGAAAAACAAACGGCCGACTCGGCGAGCAACAGCAGCACCAGCAGCGGGGAACAAAGGAGGCGCGGAATTCGCAAAGAAGTACACGGTAGACAAAGGGCAAATATTCCTACGTACGGAGACGAGAAATAAGGAGGAGGAATCGAGGCATTACAGATGCAGAAGATGTCGTTTGCCGCGGCGGCTGCTGCTGCTGCTGCTCCTGCCGCTGCACGTACACATATCCGCCCCGCTCATCTCCATAACGGGTTAGGCATTGGAACCACCTCCGACATCCATGCGTACAAAGGCGCTCGCTATATTTCAATCTCCGGCCAGCCGAGGCTAAGACCAGGAGCCGCGAGAGCGGGATTTCCAGTTTTTCGCCCGAATCCGCCTGAGCGCGGCGGAAAACTCGAGGAGGAGAAGCTCGCGTGCCTCGTTCGTTTAAACCGGGGATTCGCCTGCTTTATTATTTCTCCCTTCTTGTACGAAGTGCCCGTTTGCAAAAAAGCGCCGGGGTGGTATCTTTATTATTCGAAGGTATATAAGGATGGAAAAACTCTGGTCTGGCGTGCAGTTTTAACTTTTTAAATTAATTTAATATTCTACCTTTTTCTTACGCCCGAAGTGAATATTATTTGAATCCGCGCAAATCTGTAGCAAAGAATTTGCATCTTAAGCATAGACAAGTCGCATCATCGGCCGCGCGTCTCGCCGTAGAGTCAACCATAAAGTGCAATCACGCAAGAAACCATCATCCCTTTCCCCCTCGTCCATCCCCGAAGCCCGAACAATTCGGAGCTCAGGCGGCGGCAAGTCCGCGCGGGCCTCGGCGCAAAGACTGCGGGGGGGAAATATTCGAAAGTCGGTGCGGGCGAAAGTTCAAAGGACAGAAACGGAAATCGATTCGACGGTCTGCCGGGGATATATCCCCCTACTCGGGGGCGCTCCGCCGGCACTCGAGTTAGCCGCTATCTATCGGGATCCAAAACGAGTTTCCGGAGCCGCTGTCTGGGCCGGTGCACTTTGCCCGCGTCGGCCTCTCTCTCTCTCTCTCTCTCTCTCTCTCTTTCCCCAAAGTCCTCGGGGGAGATCGCACCGCCGCCGCCGCCACCGGCAGCGATCCTCTTTATGCCCGGCAAAATGCAGCCGCGGCGGACGGCGGCGGCAGCGGCAGCGGCTACCATTCAGATGAAATCTCCTGGATTTTCGGTAACTATTACGAGCCGGGCCCGCCCACGCTTGTCTTGACTCGTACCCCCCTCCCCCTCCCCGCCGCACCCTCGTGTCTGCGAGAGAGCCGGTCCTTTGCTTTTAGTGCACTTCGCGAGCGAGTGTAATCGGGGAACGGACACGCCGAATTTTCCGGTTCTTTCGTTTTACGGCGCCTGGCCGTCTGGGGATGACTGTTTGCTGATGGACGATGGTAATTAGGTCCGATTGACGGGGACGACGCGGCGAGGCTACGTCGGAGCGTGGATTTAAAGAACAAGTTTTGGAGGCTAAATTCTAGCTGTTTTGGTGCAAGCTTTTTCTTTTATGTAAACTAGGAAAATAATGTTTCCTTTTGTACAGAAGCTTACGCAAGAGACGGTAACCGTATTATTTCGAATAGATTCGTTGTCGCGCTCAATAACTCTCGATACTCAAACTCAGCCTTTTATATATATATATTTTTTTTTGTAAAGTACAGTTATTTACGCGACATTGTTATGACAATCGTCTCGGCTTACTAAACCTGCCTGCGTAAACATGCAAGCAAAAGTAAGAGCGCGCGGTAACAGTAGTCGCGAAGTAGATAAATGTTAGCTCAGGTCAGACTTGGCGCATATGCCGCATTCAAATAAACTCGTTAACTCATTCGTAAAGCAAAGACTTTTTTACACGATCAAACATTTAAATCTGTATGTGTATAAACCAATTTTCCTCGAATCTTCTAACACCCGAAAAGAGCTCGAATGCCATTTATCACCTCTCTGTGTACAACCGAAAAGCCGGCCTTAGAAAAGTCTCGAAGTCCCGACAGCGATGTTCAGGAGCTCCCGAATAAAGCCCAACAATGAGCTTTCAGAGGAAAATTCGACCTCTTGCACATACATTTAAACATTGAAACATGAAGCAGTGCACCGGCATTGAAACATGAGGCAGTGCCGGCATCAATAACGTCCCTTTTCACGGGGGCTCGCACGTTCTCCTCGCATCCTTTCAGCTCGGCAACGCCGCCGTCGTCGTCGTCGTCGTCGTCGTCGTCGTAGTCGCCGGGGCTTTCAAGCTTTCCCTCTGCACGCGTCGGGCATACACGTACGGAGTTAGAGAGAGAGAGAGAGTCGTTGCATTCGAGATGCGCCGCTGCGAGTGCCGGAAATGAATGGGAGCCCGGCCATCCCGAGGCATTGACGCGCGACAACGGGCCGATCTCGTAAAATTGTATCGGATTGTAATTCAGGGGAGGAGGCTGGAGGGAACTGGGTTAAGCCCGCCGCCGAGCTTCAACGGTTATTGGCCCATTTGTTTTACTGCCTGTTCGAAGCCGATTTTATTTTTTTACGAGCCGCTCGCTGCGCTCTGCGAGCGCGCGCATACCTGAACGCGAGGAAGGAATCGCTATACGCCTTTTTTTTTCTTCTCCCCCCCTGCATGTAGTTTAGTCGGGGGATTTTGTCATTCTCGCTCGCGGGTGAAACGTCCAGATTTTTTTTAACGGCCCGCTGCCAGCTCGAACCCGATAAAGCGGGAAGGGTTATTCCTTCGGATTTCGAGGGAGGTACGTTTCTTTTTTTGGAGCATTTGAGTTACGAAGCAAAGTCTTTTTTAAGAGCAGTGCTGAATTTTGCAAATTAAAGGGTTTCCAGCAATAGAAGTTTCTTAATCTTAAGGTTAAAAATTTATGAGGATTCGGAAAAGAATCGTTAAATTGCTCGAAAGTAGCTCCCAGATGGATTTTGCTTTCGAGGCGCAAAATAAATATTAGAACAATTTCGAGTGGAATCGAGAAGCACGATAACCTACAAAGATGATTTATAATTCAGCGAAGAAAAGAGCAAAGGTAAACCCGGCAATATCCCTGCTCTATTTACCATAGTGTTTCATTTATCGCCTTAATAGCTTCATTCGTCGTATTTACCGTTTCATTTATTGGGGTTTAGTATAACACTTTTCTCTTTACCTTCCTCTAATCTACCGGTGTAATCTTCTTTATTTCTTCCATTTGCATTCGCCGTCGTTTTCTCGCTTTCTCAAAACCTTTTATCCTCTCCTTTAGCCCCCGGCCTGTATATATTTCCTTTTCTGCCTCGACGCAAGTTACAACTTGTCTTTTCGGAAAAACGAAGCAGAAAAAAAAAATATATATATATATGTCGTCATCGACGACGCGGCTTCTTTCGCCCGAATCAAGATTAGTCACAATCAGCAGAAAAGCCCTCGCGCACTTATCAGTCCTCTCGTAAAGCACCGAAGGCGCAATTAACGGGTCCGCTTGATTCTTCCATCAAACTAAAATTTCTCGGCACTTAGCACGCAAACTATCTTAATTCGCGGAACAAGGGCTTCTCGTTAGGCGAAATACAAGCATTGAGCCCGTCGTATAATGGCGCGGTCTCTCTCTCTCTCTCTCTCTCTCTCTCTCTACCTCCGTTAAGGCAAAGTGCAGGCGGACTTGCTTGTTAAGGATCCCGGGCAGGGCCAAGTTTCCCTCTCTCTCTCTCTCTCTCTCCCTCTTACTCTTGGCCGGTCAGGCAAAGTGAGAAGTGAGCTCTCGTGGCCGACTACTGCAGCGAGCATAATGCCTGCCGGCGTAATTCAAGTTAGCCTCCTTTTCACAGAGGGAGAGAGAAAGAGAGAGAGCTTGCAAGCGCGGAACGTCTAAATTTCTAAGGAGTCGGACCGTATCGCCGGCAATGCATCACCGGGCCACGTGTGCACTCGACACTCTGTACTAATACTCGTCCTCGCCTTATTTCGAGGCTCGAGCCGGGCAGGAGGGAACCCGGGCTTGAAGGCTGCTTTTTCTTTTCGGCCGCTCTTGCCCTTTGAGAAGGCTCCGCTCGGACGCTTGATTTTTAGCTTCGAGCTTTCGCCGGGTTGCAGAGAATTTTTCGGGCTGGTGTATAATATTGCGCGCGTTTTCAATCGAGGAAACAATTGGGATCGGAATTTTGTTAAATTTATCCCGTAAACGAGCCTGAAACGAGTGCGGTACAGTTTTTTAAAGTTCTGTATTCAGACAGAAAGCTCTGATCCGTATTGTCGGCTTTGAATTTCCAGAATTAGCGGTGCATCGGTTAAATCAAAACTTGGAATTCAATCGATAAAAAAATAATCAACGAAAATCACTTCACCCGTAAGCTCTCGCGCTTAAATAATTGAATCGCCGCACAGTTCGGCCAATCCATTGCACCAGAGGAGGCTCGTCGACTACACTTTGTTTATGTCGCTTTTATTGAATGCCTCTTGGCCGTCTCCCTCTATCGAGTTTTCTCCCGACCGATAATCGGTTCATCCTCCCTCCTCCCCCATCAGCGTCTCTTTCTACTTGGCTCCGGTTTGCTCTGTTTATTTTCAGTACATCGGGCAATCGCAGTCAAAGGCGGCGCGCTGTTTGCTACTCACACGTCTGCTCGCCAGTTAGTCGCTTTATTTGTCGAAGCCAAGAGAGAGAGAGAGAGAGGGGGAGAGAGAGAGAGAGAGAGAGAGAGAGCCGGACAAACTGCAACGAGGGTAGAAAGACAGATATATATATATATATACACGGCGGCGAGAAGTGCGAGAAAGAGAGAAACAGAGAGAGATAGAGAAATTCAATACACGCTGACGGAGAGGCTCTAAAGCAAATGATGAAGAGAGAGAGAGAGAGAGAGAGAGAGAGAGCGAGAGAGAGAGGCGACGGGTGCCAAGGGAGGATTGTCGAGCAGCCGAACACCTCTCGATTGGCCGAGCCTGCATATTTTATCCGGCCGGAGATCCGAGTGGCTGCAGGACATAACGCGTTGTCCGTTTCAATTACTCACGGAGAGCTGAAACTCGCTCGCTCTCTCCGCGGCTCTCGACAAAATGCAAACACGAGGAGGACGGAGAACAATGCTGACGGCCGAGCTGCGCCCGGAGGAGATACCGGGAGGGGGGGGGGGACGCAACAATAAGGCGGATAAAAACGTCGCCGGACAGAGAATCGGGCTTTAGCGCCGGTGGATTTGATAGCAGTTGATGCTTCGTCGAGAAATTTACTGATCGTTATGAGAGAAATATCGCGGGTTTAAGAGTCGAGCGGATTTTAGTTTCAGCTGAAAGAAGTTTTTTTTACGGAGTTTTTAGCTGCATAAAGAATGCACTGGACGAAACAGGAATAACTGAAAAGTGATAAAAGTGTATTTAGAATATAGAGATTCGTTGAAATTTGTAAATTTAAAAAAAAAAAAAACTGGAAATAATAAAATTAATAAATTTTATAATATTTAAGGATTGATTTTACTCATTTTTTTAAATTTCTAACGCTTTTAAGGGAATCTTTAGAAGAATGAAAATCGTAGAATTTTCTGAAATTCCATTTTAAAGAAAGAATCGGTGAGAATATGAGAGTTGTTTGAATTGTCGAAAATACGCTCTTATAGATTTTTAAACTCAAATTTCTTTTTAGAACATTGAGGATTTCTTAAAAGTCGCATTTCAACTTTTTGGTTTCGAATCAAATAGATTGGTTGAAAGCTTTAGATACAAAAAAAACCGCTGCCAATTTATTGGCGCTTAGCTTCCTCCTAACTAATTTGTCATTCCAATATTATCTCCGAAATTCATTAAAAACAGTCGATTTCAATCAAATTAATTTCAAACTATTCTATATTTAATTAATTATTTATTTTTGTATTATTATTTTATTTTTCTATGTCCATTTTAGAATTTAATGAACAGCAAACAAAATTTCAATAAAACTTTTGTTATTGGAATATTTAAAATTCTAAAAAATGAAATTTCTTGCGCAAAGCTCGATTTTGCACCGGCTTGAATAAAAACCATGCACTAAATCAAGCTTTGTACAAGTCGTATCAAAAAATAATGTTCAATACAAGGGCATAAACGTCATTTTAATCTGGTGTTATCTTTTGACACAATCTTCGTTTTGAAAAAAATTAAATAAAAATTTCAAGTAAATTGAATTTTCTCTAACTATTATTAGTCAAAAAAAAGTAATTTTTTTATCATTGAAAGAGATCGATTATTCACTAAGATACAGCTAATCAAAAAATTGAAACAAAATAAATAAAACTTTAATATCTTTTGAACTAATACGTTTCATAAACAGAAAAACTATACTATACCTTTTCCCAAAATTTCAAGTAATTTAAACTGTTTTTACTTCCGTAATCGTTCCACATAGAAGGCTTATTTTTTTCGGTTTTCAGCTTTTTATTCAAAAAATAATTGACAAAATGGCTTGAAATTTTTACAGATTATAGCTATATATATTCTGAATTAACAACAATTTTTCCAGAGCAGTTAATAATTTAATTTAAGAATTATAAGCCTTTTAAAAAAACACGTTTTTATTAAAAACAAAAGAACCATACGAGCTAGGGTAACTTTTTTCTCTGAAATTATAGGTATTTTTAAAATGATCTTTGTTGGATTCAAATATCTCAATTCTATCATTAAAAAAGAGTAAAATTAAATTTTTCAAAAATCGAAAATTTGCGATAAAACAAAAACAAATAAGCTAAACAAAAACAGATGTTTTTTGTCGCCATCGCAGAAAAAGCCGTAAAAGTACAGACACACATACACACACGTACATCCATACAGAAATTTTTCAAAAACCATTTATTCTTGTTCCTGACACCTTAAAATACAATTATAAAAGGTTTTTCGAATAACTCCAAAAATTACTATCACAAAGCTTCCTCTAGGAGGAAGCAGAACTTCATTACTTCAAAATCAATTCCTAAATTAGAATCTAATCCGCGACTTAATTGCCATTCCTCAAAATCAACATCCACCGTCTCCTCCGCAATAACCCAGCGAGCGACATAATCGCGGAAGACAGGCGGAACACAATAGCGCAAAAACCGGCAAACAAAGCCGCTCGCGCGAGTAAATAAAAGGACGCGCGGCTCCAAGAGGGCGAAGTGTCACCGCCGCCGACATAACGGCGCAACGCAGAGCGCTTATTAAGAGAAATTGCGTATGCGACGGCAAGAGCGAATGGCGGCGGGGGGAGGGTGATTCACCGAGAGGGTGGAAGCGCTCCTCCATTGGGGAGCGGTCGTTTTAATTGAAATGTAATCCCAATTAAAACGAAGCCCGCAAATCCGCACAAGTTTGACGGAGCGAAACGCTCGCTCGCGCGCGCATCGCCTCTGGAATAATAATAACGCCCCCTCTCCCGCACCCGGAAATAGCTGCCGCCGAGAGCTGTATTTGCCATCCGGAATTTCCCTCTTTCGCTTTATTTCCGAGCGCCGTGCGAGCTGGGCTCGATGGCTTGATTTTTATTGGAATTTTAGTGCTTCGGCCACAGGTCCGCGTGCGTCGGGTATATACTTTTCGAAGCGGACTGCGCCTCGGTTAGAGTCGTCGGGGAACGGTGAGTCGTTTTCGCAGTTAACGAATGCTGATTGGTTTATTAGCCAATTGTTTGAGAATTGTATGTGCTTTATTGTTTTTTTTTTTTTTATTAAAGATAATTCGAACGTACTTATAAGTAGAAGCGAATTATTTGCTTTAAATATCGCAGCGCTTGAACTAAAGTGGTTCCAAATTTACCATTCGAGATCACTGCGGAATATTTAATGTAGCTTTTAATGCGAACCCTTTCACTGTAATATCATTTGTTGAACGTTCGGAGAGCTATTTTAAAATAAAAAGAAGTTCCGCTAAAAGCCTGATACCTTTAAATTTCGTAACTCCTTGTACCATTAAAATCCCAATGCTCCTTTAAGACAGATTTACTCCATTTTCTTTCTTCCCAAATTTCCACTTGACGAGCAGTCCTTCAAGACGAGTTAGCATTAAATCAGAAAAAGGACTTTTATTAATTGCTTTTTCTTGCACCCGCCCTCAAATTAATTTTCCATTCCGAAATTTCACCAGACGCTGCAACAATTACGAAGTTTTACATTTAAAGGATAATTATCAAAGAAAAGGGTGGAAAAGAGGACGATGGAAGGGTTTACTTTCAGCTTGAACAAGAGGAAGGGCCCATCTAAGTGACAGGCGAAATTATATTTCGCGCTGAAAATTCGGGTGACGTCTGATGCCATCAACCTTTGATATAAAATGGCGCGGCTAAATTGTACGTCTAGGAAAGTCGAGTAGTAAAGAGGAATGCTGGGAAGGGGGATAAAATGGCAGTGAGCATAATCCTTTATGCTGTTGCCATAAGATTTAGTTTAGTGCTCGCAAGTTCATTTTCGTTTTAAATTTATTGTATAAAAAATAAAAAAAGAAAATTATTCTTTGATTGCAATCCTTTTTTAATTTAAGAAATGTAAAAAATTTCTTTTCTCCGTCTGTCATATTTGTAGTGAAAAATGTGGAGTTTAAAACTGGAAATTTGAGCATAAAAATTTTGCCCTTTAATAAACAAGTAAATAAATTTTCGTAAAATATCTCTTTATCAAAAGGTTGGTAAGATAACAAACTAAATTAAATAAACATCTGTCTTCCAAGGCGAATCTTTATTTAAGCAATTTCGTTTTTTGCTCGACTAACGTCGTCCTCGACTGAATGTTTTATTTACTTTTTATTAAGATACCTTCTTAATTCTTTTAAGTGTAATTGGGCAGGGAAAAGTGCTGCTTGAAATATATAAGAAAAAAAATGCTAAAGACGCACGAAAACTAAAGGTCATAAAAGTCACATTAAGAAAAGGGGAAGAAAATATAGAAAAGAGGAAAAAAAAAGGCGAAAGAGAGAAAAGGCCTCACGTCGACGGAATCTTTTTAATTAGAACCCCTTCGCATATAGAACGGGAGGAAAATTAAATAAGTGAAAGAGAGAGAGAGAGAGAGAGAGAGAGTAGTAGTCGGAGGAGGAGACGAGAGCGTACAATGAAATTATACTCCGTGAAGTTCCTTAAATTTATTTTCGTAGTCCTGTACTCGTCGAGGAGCTCCGCGACCCTCCCCAGACAGTGACGGCTTGCTCGGCAAATGAATGTTAATTGAAGAGATAAATCGTCCGGAAAAGAAATCGGCCGTGTCTTTTGACTGCGCCCCGCCCCCTTTTCATCTCGGCCTCTCCCAAGGATTTACCTTCCGCATTGATAAAATCGTTTGGCCATTCATCGCGAACCTTTTCACCCCGGAGAGATGTGTCCCCCCGCGCGACGACGACGACGACGGTTGCGCAAGAGGTATAATGTATCGCTCGGCTCGCCGAAAAACTCTTTTCAACCCATTTACGCGATAATCTTGGAAACTCGAGGAGGTTTCTGGCTGGGACGAGCGAGAATATCACTCCGCAGGTCTTAATAATGCGAGAGGCTGGAAAGAATATTCAAGTGCAATCGATTCGCGGCGGTATTTTAGGTAGCAACTTTGGGTGGTAAGGGTCAAGCATAATCCTTTATGTATCGGATTACACGGTGAAGGGTTGTTTCGCCACCGGCTAACGGTATCGTGTGTCTCTCTGCCGTGCTCGTATTAAGCTATTTTTATCACTCTATTGTCAGGCGACATCGGAGAAAACACCTGTGGATAAGTGAATTTCGCGCGAATTTTTATGTTAATTGCTTGTTATAACCTTCCCGGAGTAAATTCTGCTTGAAATAATACACTGAGAAAAATGTTTTCTAAAATTTACTATAAATATACGAAAAATTACTATAATTTGTGGTAACGCAAGGATATACTTTCACTATGAAAAAAATTAATATATTTGAATAGAA
>JAWWML010028190.1:0-13573 GCA_035047165.1 Ormyrus rosae
TTGTTGTAATGCGCACCTGTAAACAAACTCCTTTTTGGAGTTGCGCGCGCGGACGGCCTCACGACATTTCGTCGCAAGCGTAAATAATTATTTTACAAATTGAAAGTTTGTACAAAGCAAGTAAAGTACAGGTTAGCGGTATTAATTAGACTTGTAAAAGACCTCCAGTAACGGAACCCTCTATTGTGCTCATCGACGGAGTATAAGACCAAGTATTGGCCGCGGGGTCGTACACTTCGATAGTCGATAGAAAAGACGTTTTATCGTAACCACCAATAGCCCAAAGTTTCCCCATGACGGCAACTAGCAACAAACCCATTCTTGCAGTCTTCATGTTCGCCACGTATTCCCATCTGCGAAAATTAATTAGAGTGAAATTTAAAGAGCGCCGCGGCATATTTCAGACTACTATTCGATACTCTGCATGGTGTGAATTATTAACATACCTGTTGGATTTTGGATCGTAGCGCTCGACAGAGCTTAATGCTTCCAACGACGAGCCGCATCCTCCGCATACGTATAATTTGCCTTTTAACGGGGCGACGCCAAAGTCGAAACGTTTCACTTGCATTTTTGTATCGAGCATAGTCCATTCATTACTATCGTCGTCGTATCTTTCAACCTGCCGCAGAAAAATCGTAAGAAGCTAATCTTTGGGATATTGATTAGAAAAAGGGGTGCATTTTATTTTACAAACTGAATCTAGAACTTCTGTTCCATTCTGGCCTCCGAATGCAAAGATGCTTTGTTGCCAAACAGCGACTCCAAGTTCGTTACGACTTTGATTCATTGGCTGCATCGTTTCCCATTCGTCAGTTTCTGAACAATATCTTTCAACCGAATTCAAATAAAGTTTGCCACTATAGCCGCCGCACACATACACGTATCCATTTAAAGCAACTGCCTTTGCAAAACTGAAAAGAGTTATAAAATTGCTGTTACTTTTGTAGTGAGGCAATAATGCATAAAGGCACCTGAATGCTACGTGCTAAGCGTTACTACCATCGCTTGCTATTCATGGCAGAAATTGTTTTCCAAATTTTATTTTGGAACTCATAAACCAACGCGGACGAAACAACCGAAGAGATAACTTTTCCTCCAGCTATGTATAATCGGCCTTCATGCACTACACAGCTAAACCATTTTCTAGGTTTTTGAATCAATCCAGTAGTTTCCCAGATCCCTGACGGTGTTTTCAAAATTTAATTTCCTAAATTTTTATTAAGCTAACTATCTTCAACTTCAATAAAGATTATCTAATTATTACTGATTTTATCTCAAGGTATTTTATAACATCATTTATAAAATAATGCTAAACTTACCTGTCCTTGGTTCGAAAATTTCCATAGTGGTTGAATTTGTTGACGAGATAACGACAATATTTCCTTTCTCATTGCCAGTGTTCTTACATTCGATTTCTAATAAAGTTTTATTTCTACATTGACGAAATGAAAACATTACTTCTTTTAACAGATCTCTGTAAAGAAACGTAGAATCGCAAGTCATACGTAAATACAAATAAACTAACACGTTTAAAATAATATAATACTTACTCATGACAATTTGTTACTGGCGCCATATCTTCAGAGAAAAAGTAATTTACTAAATATTCCGAAGTTATATCCGAAAATTTAACGAACCTTAGTAATTTTTTTAAATAGACTTTTCTTCTATCAGTATCTTTTACAACCCATTTCATAACTGTTTCAAATAATTTGTGCTGAGGTAGAACTTGTAATTGATTATTTGATAAAATGTCTTTCAAGAGTGCAAAATCGATATCAAGATAGTTTTCTGTTTGTAATGCATATTGAAAGTGTTGTTGCAAAACTTTCAATGATTTTTTCTTTAATTCAGTACAGTTTAATGAGTTTGCGAGATAGTAAATTTCAATAGCATTTTCTGGATAAACGCAGTTTACGAGAAATTCAGCGCACTTGCTCGTGACGTTATGTAGGTCAAGAAAATGAGCATCTTTCATTAAACTTTGGACGTTGTCTTCACTCAAAGTGATTTGACCGGTGTATGCAAACTCAATTAATATTTCCATATTTCTGTAAAAATAACTTATTAGATTAATAATAATATTATTAGGTTTCCTTTTGTGAATCATATACTTACGCGTACGTAACTTCTGTAATAGATACAACGCCACTATTAAATTCTGGTGAATTCTCTAAAAACAGTTTTTCAAAGTATCTCATTGTTCCCACGAGAACCACTTTATGGGCATGCAAACGTTTTCCCTCAGTCTAATAAGAGTGAAAAGTGTTTAATCGTAAACTAAATGCTGTTTAATAATATTATTATTTAATAATTCAATTCAATATATTTAAATTCAACTTATTATTAAAGTATAAAAAATCATTAAACAAATGATATTTTGCTCGAAAGATAATAACATAATGACTCATAAATATTTTTTGTTACAAACCTGAATCTCAATGTCGCATAATGTACCCAGTTTTCTCATAATGTTTAAGCCCTGAAAATGATTTTCAGGTTGATAAATAATATTTTCTTTTTTCTCCTCTTTTGCCACTTGATTTCCCATTTTAAGAAAGTATCGTAAATAGACACACGCACAGTCAAGCACAAGCGCGTGGATCTAGAACGCGTATCATGAGTAGACTGACAGTGTCAGAAATAAAGTAATATGTCAGTTATCGAGTCATCTTACGCCGATAAGCTTATCAGAGTAGCAAACTTATCCGATAGATAACACTTTGAATCATCGAAATTTGACTTGAAATCAAATGCAGGCGAATTATATTTGGCTATAGTAATTCCATGATTATAGGGACTTTTAAATTTACCTATTGTGCAGCTTATAAAGAAAATCGATTAAAAAATGGACGACGAAGCATGCACAAGTTAGCAAAATGTAAGTTATGAGAAGAGCTGAGACATAAGAAAGAAGACAGAGTGGAAAATCATGACAGAAAACAGAAACTAAAAATTGGTCACGAAAATACGGAAATGAGGAAAGGCTGAAGAAGAAAAGTGAGTGAGAAAAGTTAATACAGACCACACAGGCAAGGCTAAAAAGTAGAAAAAAGACGAATAACCGAAAAGAGAGAGAGAGAGAGAGAAGGATGGGAGATCTGGTTCGTTAAAAGTTTTAACTCATTGCCTTAGAAATTCATGGCTTATACAGCGGCCATTGGTGCAGAGCTCGCGCCGAGCCGCAGCAGCGGCAGCCCAAGAGTACAAATATTTAATCCGCCGGCAAGTGCGACGCTTAAGAAGTCCAAATTGCAGGAAAGAGGGAGGCGAAAGCAGGCCTTTCTCCGCAAAGAAATGAATGGAAAAAGACAGATAGAGGAAGTTAATCCAGCCGCAGAGTTCGAATCGGGCGAACCCGGCTGGTTGTATCGGCGCACTGCAAGCCACCTACTCGACTTTTTTAATCTCTCGTTCAGGCGCGAAGCCAGAGAGTCAACGCATTCATTCCTCCCGGCCTCTCGAGTTTTCATATGTTTTTCTTGCGTTTCGAGACCCTTTGAAATTCGAGAGCCCCGGAAGATACTCAAGTTCCCCTGTCCCCTATCTTACTTCTTTTAGCCTTTCTTCGCGAGAAAAATAATATTTCTATATTCCCGATGTACACAGGTCTTTGATTATTAGCCCTGGCGGTTCGATAGAAAGGAACAGTTGTCGGAACAGTGGCGGCACGGCCTCCCATCGTTCATTTAATACAAATGACAGTATAACCAGAGAAAATTAGAGGGAAAAGAGTTTTTTTGGTTAGACTAGCTATTTGTAAAGTCGTTGAATTAACATATTAATTATACCGCGGAATTCAAAGTTAAATTTACATTAAAAGTTTAATGTATACAGTGAAAGTTCGCGAATTACAGTAGAAAAATACATTCGCATATATTTGTCTGACTCTTTAACTTTTTCTACTTAATGCACCTGCTCATTCGTATCCATTGTATTTAACATTAAAAACATTCTCTTTAACTTTAGCTCTTTCAAATGTCTAGTTTACAATCCAGATATTTTGCAAATAAAAATGCAGATTACGCAGAACAATTTCGTTTTTATGAAAGTCTTTCGTATAAAAAATGATGAGAACATTCATTGTTGGATAAAATTGCAAGAGAAATTTAATTTTGAAAAAATTAAAAATTTAAAGCTGCAATTTTAATGATTTCATAAATTTTGACGCGCGTTTTTTAATAATTTTTTTCAATTCTTATACAGAAGTATAAAAAGGAAATAAATTCGGAATCTGTTTCAGTAAAATTTTATCTCATTCGTTTAAAATATCAATTGGTTATTCTCTGTGAGAAGTCTATTAAAATAAATTGGAGCTAATAATAAAGGCATGAAATCAAAACAAAAGAGTGCCCAAAAAATCTAATCACGAAAGGTCATCAGGGAAAAATTTGTCCGTTGCACAATTTCCGCTCAGATGGGAGTAATCTTTCATCGTTATGTATTTAACGTGAACTTATTTCTTTACATGAGCTCGCAACAAAAATGTTTGCATGTTTGCCGAAAATAGATGTTGCTAATGGAGCCAGTCGTTAATGAAACCCAGCTAATTATTCGTACGTATGATTCACGAACTATTCCACCTAGATATAAAGCGAATGCGATTACGACGTATTTAGTATTTCTATTGTCCGAAATTATAACTCGTATTTCCTGCGCCAGAGCCGAAATTGCTTTAAATTATTAGTCAAAGCAAGCATAATGATTTAATAGAGACGACGAGTGCCTTGTCGGAAAGCTCCATTTTTCACATTTTTCACACTTTTCCATGTAATTACATTGTAGATTGAAATTATCTTCATTCGTGGTAACGAATGTAAATTCATTGAAACGGAGTGATTTTTATCATTTTTTCGAAAAGAATCGGAGTATGTGCTTCATTAGCTTGTCACGCAGAGTTATGGGAGTCTCATGAATTTTGCAATTTCAAAATTTAGGTTCCGTTCGAGTGTTTTTTGAACCCAAGCGGGCCAATTGTCATCGTAAAATATCCGGATGACCATCCTTTGAATTACCTTCAACTGCAGCGAATAGCATTCCGATGTTCACACAAATCGAATCATTCACGAGTAAAACTGACTGCGTTTCTCTAGCCGCTCATTGTTCATGCGATAATAATTTTCAGCGTTTCCAGCTTTCATCACTGAAATGATAATTCCCTCCCTGTAATTTAATATTTAGTTATACTTGCACATATCAAGTGCTCTGCGTATTAGCTCAATTTACGAGTACTTTTTACGGCTACCGCTAAAATGAGACATAATTCAATTGTAAAATCATTGATTCAATATCAAGTGATATAGGAAATTAATTGCTTGTCGTATATTCATTAACTTTCACGCGATAATGTTCTTTGCATTTTTTTCCTACTACAATATTACGGTGAAAACACAAATTTATCGATTATATTAAAAAAAACTGCAACTGTAATAAATAATTGATAAATCACTTAGAGGGGAACAGGTTAATCAGTTAAAAGGATACAATTAACTGGCAGAAGGAAGGATTTTTCTCACAATAGGAGCAGGACAGAGGTCATGCTTTGCATGACCGAATGGTTTTCGGCTACGCACTGGGCAACAGATGACAGTCGAAATGAAAGCCTCATTAGCACATAGAGCGCAGCTGTCATGAAGACCCTTTGAGTAATCAAAATATCGCGACTCACTTAAAAGCTGTCAGGGTAGCTAATAATATTCCAACAACGCCACAAGTCAGCTTATCGGATCATCCACGAATTTCATTGATCGGATTGCCAGGCAACAAACCCCTTCACCGATAGCTTTTCCGGTGTGCGGCCGTTGACTTCTACTATTTTCCGAGTAACATGTAGATACTATTCCAGTTCAAAAGACCTTTTCAATTATTAACAGCTATTTAATTGGAAAAATGGCCTTTTCAAACCGTACGTTCAATTAAAAAATAGTTTATTATTTACGTTACTTTATTTACCTTAACGTACCTGCATATCTCAACTTTGAAATTAGCAAACGAAAACTTTCCTACTTTATAAAAATAATGACAAGTTTTAACATCAAGTTTCACCGTGTTAAAATTCCAAATATTTAAAAAATTATCCACTATTTTTCTGCTTTCGCTTGAAATAACTCTGAACAAAGTTTGGTAAACAAGGAAAATAATATTTTTAATTGAAACTCTTTGCTTGTATTGTGATTATATAATTAATTTATTTAAATAACTAAATAAATTTAGCAATTTATAATTTATTGATCTTTTATTTGAGAAATACAATGCAATACTCGAGCAAGAAATAGAAATTTAAACTTTTCATAATATTATACGAAATTGCATAAAATTAGCTTCATGAACGCTCGAGGGGCCGGCTTAAAAGAGCTTTTCATAATATTTACAAGTCATTCATAATATCGGAACAATAGCCTTAAACAAGCGCCATTGCATCAAGTTTTCGCGGGGCCCTCTCCTTCGCTCCCTTAAATGCAATAATTTGTCGACGACAGTCGGAGCATAGGAAAACTAGTCTCTCGCTCAGCGCTTTGTCGAACACACGCGCACACAGACGGAGCTCTGCAGAGGGAGGGAGAATGACGCAATACAAAGAGAAAGAGATAGAGAATGTGCAAGAAAGGTAAATAGAAAGGTACAGAGAGGGAAAGAGATGGAGCGACAGGCAGAAAAGCCAGAGCAGAAAAGCCAGAGCGCCGTGGTGCTCAACAATGCCCAACGCGATCGGCTGAAAATACAAAGGTGAACCCTTTAAACACAGTGAACTCGGCGCTAGAAACTCCCGCACACAGATGTGCGTTCACCTATAGGCAAAGAGAGATAGGAGAGAGAGAGGATATAGCCGCAAATCGAATTATCCCGGTCCGGTGTCTCGTCGGCTCATTGTTCGGCTGATAATAAAGCAATTTGGCAATAGCATTTTGGAGGATGTGCGCGAGCGCATTTCAAAACACATAATGCGAGCGGGGGGGAGAATGCGCTCGCAGGTGGATTGATTAACTTTATTATGCCGCGGCCGAAAATGTCCGAGCGGTACTGTGCCTAAGTGCGTCTCGCGCAAAATTTTACGACTCCCGAGAATAAAAACGCTGATTACCAGTATTTCGCTGGCGCTCTTCGCCAACGGGCCTTCGACAAAGCTTCGCGCCGCGAGGACCAGATTATGCAGCCAATGGATGAGAAGGATTCAATGCTAAATTCACTGTTTGCATTTATATTTTCAAGAATAAACTTTGTAGATTATTGCCGGAGATACATTTAAATTTTGAAGCATCTAAATGAGAATCCGTTCAAAAACTCTTGAAAATATTCAAACAAATTTTTGGCACTCTTGCGAAAAAATCGATAAATAATAATTCAGCTTGAAAAGCTATTTCCCTTTGATTTTTAAATAAAAAATTTACATTACATTTATATTGATGTGCTTCGTTAAAGCATTTAATAAATTCTTTTTTAAATAAAAAAAAATTATTTTTTTAACCTAATTGAAAGCTTAAACGATTCTACTTCAAACATCTGATGAAAGCTGCATTTGAAACAAACAAAAAGGACGAATGAGTGTTTGCACTGATATGGATAAAGATTCTGTGTACTCTACTTAATTATATGCAAAGAGAGGGTGCATTGAAGTTAGAAAATTCGCTGAAAAGAGAATCTAATAGATTTATTTTAGTTTTTGACAGTGATGAATTTCAGTTTAGGCATATATAACTAATACGTAGTTTTGGAATTGTTGGGCTAGACTTTATAAGAGATTAAAGTAATTATCTAAAATCTAAAAATTTAGCTAAAATATTTAGCTTGAATTTGCGACGAGCTGATATATTATAATTTGTATTAAAAAAGAGATGGTTCATTAATTGGAATATGATTGAATTCTTGTTGATTTAAACATAAATTTTGCAAACTATCCAATCTAATTGAAATAACCGATAAGGTCTAATGAATTTTAAGATATCAATTATCGGAGCTCTAACTAGTATATAGTGCAGGTTATCGGATGGTAATCAATTTATGAACTACAAAACACTTACTGCTCGTACAATAATTAAATATATGATTCGGAAGCTGTGATAAACGCTTCTAACGTAGAATTTAGCGGGAGGACTCCTGCAGTTAAGTGAATAACAGTGTTTTAACTTTAAGAGACTTCGAATACAGCAACTCCCTGAAAACCGTTTATCTCAGTCTTTGAGTTTAAGAGAGTGAAAAGTCACACCTTCCAAGTTCAGTTTTACTTTACTTTCAGACATTCACAGAGCACAATGTGAGCCACGTATATAAAGCGAAAGATGAGAAATACTGAAAGATCCTTATAAAAAGTCTTCTATTACTGCTTTGTTAGCTGTGCATGCATTAAATTTATTATGTTTCTTTATGTTTTATGAAAATGAAAGGGCAAATGAGAAAGAAATAATTGTAGAATAAAACAAAGATTGAGGGACATCAAGCTCCTTTACAAGGAAATTGTGGAATAACTTTTTTTATTAGCCGCGCTATTTTCTCCGTATGTATGCCGGTAAAAAGTTAATGAAAAAGCTATCGATTTTGTACGAGTCGGAGTTATGTCTCGTAAAAGAAATTTTAGCTGTATGGAATTTCGATGCTTTTTAATGCCCTTATTATGCTGGATAAATGTTTTGTTATTCAATAGTCGATAGATATACGCGATGAGGGCAGTAACCACTTGAGAGGATCTCCGCCGGATTCGGATCCTGTTCCGGGCGGTTATCGATCAGGCCTCTCGCCGTTCATCAAAACTAGATATCCTCCCATAATAAAGTGAAAGCAATTATCGCTTGAAAAGCCATCGAATTTGTATACTCGCGGCGGCATTGTATCCATTATCCGCGGCGAAAACGATTACCGGAAACTCGGCGGCAGCTACTCCGGTAATCCACTTAAAATTCCTAACGAGGAATCCCTCACGCAGTTGAAGAGCCTTCAACATCCGGCCGAGCTAAGGTGAACGTTGAAGGAGCAAGTCGGCCCGAGGCAATATCGGCCCTAAGTGCACATACAGGGGAAGGATTCGAGTTGGGCTGGAGAGGGCCAGGCTTTAGTTACTGCTAAGTCCGGCAGGTATAATTGACGAGGTTAATCGGGCTTTCAGCGAATACTCGGCATAGCCGGGCATCGTTGGAGGAGGCATGAAATTCATACGCGTTTCCAATCGATCACAGCATCGCGTGCAAGCGGCAAGGTACACCATTGTTGCTACATGCGATGATTGCCGCCGCCTCTCCGCTGGGCCCTCTGATCGCCGCCGTCGTCGGCATCCTCGTCTTCGTGCATTATCCGCGCGATATCGCGCACCGACCGCGACGTTTAAACACCGGCGCGCTACTGCGCCCTACGTACAGATACAGTTGTTGCGTTGCGGCTCGTATTCGCTCCAGCGTTACCCGCCAGAGAGAGACAGTCATTCACCTAAACCAACACGCGTTTGCTGCGCTTCTCTACACTTCCTCATCGTCGGCGTGTGTGCCTCTATCTTTAAAGGTTTGCGGGGCTTTAGTTATTGTACTATACGCCGGAGCGTATAAAGCTGAACTTTGAACGTTTTATGCGGCGACGTTATTGTTTTAGTGTACCAAGGATGCAATTATTCCGGAGTTGCTTTAGGGCCGAATGAATAAGGCTGCCGGTGCTATAAGGGAGTATATTTCGAACCCCAATTCCGCCTGGAATTCTAAATAAACACGAAAACTTTCAAAAAATCATATAAAAGTTTTTCCTCATTAATTTGAAAAAAAAAAAAAACTTGTACAGAGATTTTCCATCATTTGACCTTATAATGAGCAATCTATTGACTGAAAGTTAATCCTTAATCCCGCATTAGCATTTATAAGAAAGAAGCCAGCTAATTAGAGGAAAGGATGCTCTCGTTTTAATCCGACTACTTGGCTCGATGTCCGTTTCCGAAAGCCCGAGCTAATAAAACGAACGAGCAAAGTATCATCCCGGCGACATGTAAACCATTAAAAAATTCATCAGCCCTTATCCCGAATTCCGGATTGAGGTCCCCGGAGGCATTTCTGGCGAGGGTCGCCGCGAATATCCTTTGCGAAAGAATGCCGGCGTGGCCGCGTGCGTGCCTGCGCGGGGGCACGTAAAAGAGAGCGACCGACCGACCGAACGTTAGTCGGCTCGCTTTCAATTAACGGCGATTAAAGCGCCGAGTAAACGAGCAGCCGGCACGCGTGCCTGCCCGCCACTTTCTCTCTCTCTCTCTCTCTCTCTCTCGCTCAGACACAGACAGCCTATTCGGACGAGCCCCTGAAATCGTCCTGCCATCTGCCGTTCCGCGCCGACCTTCTCTCTATCTGCGCCGGCAGAAGCAGCTGGCTATTTAACGGCCTGCTGGCAGCGGCGTGCGCGCCTTCGCTTCGGATATCCCACGATTTCGATAGCTCCGCGTCTAATCTATACGAAGCCGCGGCTCGTGGAAGGAGGACGGGGAAAAAGGTAGAGCAGAAAATGTCACTTGGCGCCCCGAGGCTTTTTCACGAGCCCGAGCCATCGTCTCGGTGATCCAGGCGGCGGGGAAAAAAACGCGGATTGAGTGATTTACGGGGATCGCTTTAGGTATTAAGTGGTTAGTGATTCTGTTCATCGCAGGGTCGTGTCTTTTTTACGCGGCACTTTTTTTCTCCAAAGGGGGCTTACGTGTATACCACGCGCTTATGCGTTTACCAGCGATGGAATTGGCTGCTGGGGAGTTTTTTTACCGAGGTTTTTGTGGCTTGTTAGAAATTGTCAGCGATTGGCTGAAGCGTCTTTAGAACCTTCGAGTTTAATGTACTTGAATGTGGATGACAAAATATAACTATTTTATAGGCGATAAATTTCGTTTTTTCGCTAAATGGCTTTCCGGTTAACTTGTTTCACACGCTGCCATGTATCTACTTGTATTGTGCTGGCGACGGAAATAGTTTTTTAATGTAAATACACTAATCGCTTGACTGCCTCACCAAAGGCAACGCTTTTCAATTTTCGAGTTTTGTTCATTACATCAGCCTGCAGTGGCAAAGGCGCTTTCGTTTATTTGATTATTCCTGATTTACTATTATGCGGATAAATTTTCGAATTATCCAAGTATACATCAGAGTTATTGATAGATCTAATTCGCAGTATTCGCTATCTTATATTGCCTTTTTACCATTTAGATTTCCCAACGGAAATGGCACTCTGCATAATAAATAATACCCTTGAGCATCGATTTTAAATTGGCAAGTCCGATGATTTATAATTAGTGTGTATTATATTCCGTTATTAAAATATACCTCACTCTTTGAATTTAGCATCACGATAAAAATCCATTTGCTAATCATTGTAAATATTCATAAAAGTTAATATCAAACGTACTGAATTCAATACGAAATAAATGAATCCGAATTATATCTTATATCGATATTGAACTTTTTAAATTCACTGTAAAAGCGTATAATATTATGGTATTTAAATAAATATTTTATGATTAAATTCGAAATATTTTGCATACTACATTGCTATGAATTCAAAGCAGCAAATGTTACGTACCGAGAAATATTGAAAATTTATGTAATAAAGTACCATTTTTATTATTAAAAATCCTCGCTAACATACAGCTGGCTTTAATAAGTACTTGGTATTTGAAAAAAGACGAAACTTTTACTTGGCAAATGACGTTATTTGCAATAGATCGAGTTTATTATAACGGCATTAATTTTAATAGAAATTTTAAATTTAAGTTTTATAGTACGTTGGCGTCATATTTATTTTAGGGAACAATTTTGTTACGCTTTAGCAGTTTAAAATTTTAGAATTTTCAAGCTTACTCGGGGTCTCTCGAGGCACTTATTTCTTCCGACCCTTCCACGTAGGTACTGCCTTAGCGCCAGCAATTTAAACTTGAATATTTTACTATTACCAAAATACGTGCCACCTCGTATAAAAGAAAAAACTAAAATAAGCCATCATCTATATTTTTAATCATTCTCGATCTGCATTTTTACTGAAAATACCCTTTCATTTGAACTTGCTAAACATTTAGGCAATCATAAACGTCCGGGACAGGTTTAGGTTTACGTTTGCGGAGCGTTGAAATTAGTTTGTTTGACAATTAGATATAGATACTAATTTAAGCGAGTCCCAGTACATTTCTGCAAATGAAAGCAGTTTCAAAACTGAAATTGTCAGCATTTCTCTTTCACTAAATCCCGTATTAGCGAGAGGCGCAGCGTGAAATATGCAAAGCGTTGTAAATCGACGCGTAAAAGGAAAAAGGCTCCTTTCTTTGGCTGCACTTCTCGTTCGCTTTAAAGACGTAAGAAAAGAAATTAAGGTTACGGCTCTTATCGACACCTGCTAGCAACTCATCCTCCGCTTAAGAAACCTGTCGATTTTATCCAGCTTGAAGATTAAGGCGGCCTGCTTAATGAAATTAGGCGTGTAAAATGGAATTAAGTCGTGGAGCAACGAACGCAGATACCATAATGCGGATCCCGCGACTTGACAAAGAAGTATCGATCATTCCCGCATTCGCCTTCCTGCAGAGTGCAGAGGGAGAGCTGCGCGAGATTGAGCTGCCTCTCATCAGAGGCGGCGGCGTGTCGTGCGTGTGTCAAACGGAGCTTGCGCCTCGATTCGCCCCGCAGAATTGTCACTTAACCACATCGTTATCGCACTCGCAGGCATCAGAGACGCAGCCGACGACGCGCCCCATTAATTTCCTCTCTCCCGAGCTCGCGGCTTTTAATTGTTTATTTAGGACAAAAATTAGGCCGATCGGCGAGGGAGCAGCCGAGTGCGAGCATAAAAGAGAGGCGTCGCGAATCTCTGTTTTACGAAGCCGCCGGATGAGTAAGAGTAATTGCCTGATAATTTGTTGTGACCTAAATTAGCAGCGAGTCGAATCCTCTTGACGACGGAGAATCGATCGTTCGCACCAGGTGTTTCCAGCACTCTAAACATTATTCCTGCATCCGCATTATGCGCCCCTAAGTGGATATTGCAATTTCGAGAAATCTTCCTCAATTGCTTTTTTTTCTCTCAACAAAGCTTATTACTTTTAATTGATCGACTGACTTTTCTTTTTAAATGTAAAAACAGAGTATAACTGGCTCTGTTAGCCGCTATTTACAATTGAAAAAAGGGAATTATCATAATTACGACGTGTAAGCGTAGAATATTCTCTCTCGACAGAAGAGCGTCAAATTGAAGTGGTCGAGGAGGGTTAAAATGGATAATGGAAAAGGGTAGGGAAAAAACGCAGCCCCGGAAATGGTGCTTTACGGCAATGAGTCGTCATCGCAGTTGCACGTGTATGATTCACTTTCGAAGCCGCACATTTGAAAAAAATAGAAACTCTCGAGAGCCGGAGAACGAGACGGAAAGAGAAAAATAGAGCACGAGAGCTTTTCTCTCTTTTTCAAGATACACATAGTGCAGGCAGGCAGAGCGAAAAGTAGACTCGAGTGTCGGGGCGGGGTGGGGGTATATGTACGCTTAAATGGGTCCTTTTACGCGGTGCAAGAGAGAGAGAGAGAGAGAGAGAGAGAGAGAGAGAGAGAGAGAGAGAGAGAGAGAGAGAGAGAGAGAGAGA
>JAWWML010028212.1:0-13569 GCA_035047165.1 Ormyrus rosae
TTTGGTTGGAGACGCATTCGTCTTCCAACCCTTGTATTGACAAGACGTCAAGTTTCAATAAAATATATAATTTCATTCAACCAGCCTTGTACGCAGTGAATTATTTTACATTTACAATAGCAAATATAGTCTATATCTCGTGCAAGACCCTCCTTAAAAATAAGACTTGACAAGATTTCACCAAGATTTAAAAATGTTCAAAATTTAAATTTAAAAAATATGTTTAGCACTTATGCTTTTGATGATAACATTTTATGAAAATTACCTAAATATTATGGTAATTTTAAATAAAAAAAAAGCAAAAAAACAAAAACTTGCCAAGTTTCGTAAAAACCTAGGCATTGGTTTAAGCGTTACGACGATCTCAAATTCATAACATTTCATTGAAATCTGCTGTTTCGAAATTTTCACCGTTATCAAACAAAAAACAATGCTTACCCTGACATTTCCCCAGCCAGTTAAAATTGCAGTAGCATCGTCGTAATTCTCGCTCTCGTCTTCTGGCAATCTGACTGGCTGTACCTCACTGCTGAAAGTGATCTCTTCAGTTAAACGAAGGAGGCCGACGTCATTAACGGGGCCAATACTACCGGGTAGCTGAAAACGCATATGTGTTAAATGGTCAATTTAAGGTCTTTCACAATCAAAATTAATTAATCGGTTTCTTAAGAGTCTTACAGTTTCATAATCATCGTGCATAACGCCAAAATCAACATTGTAAAGTTTTCCATGCCTGCCATCACGCTTGTTAGTTCCTACGACTACGGCCCACTTAGTTGAAGGCAAACTGCGATCAAACCTTTATTCATCTATTTAGTATAAATCTGTTCTTTTATTATTTATCTTAATAAATTCATAAAATAATATTCGAAGAGTTAAGATTTAGTTTTGAATTATTGAATAATTACAAAGTCAGTTATCAACAATATATTCATATTTTTATGCTGCATATAATAACTACAGGCTGGAATTTAAGAAAGTATTAAAAAATAAAATTTTGTCTTAAAAAGTCACTTAATAAAGAAGGTTTCGTATTCTTCAAGGCAATGAGCAGCTGTTAGAATCCATCGTTTGTTAATGATAGAGCCACCGCAGAGGAAATTTCCAAAATAGGTCAAGTAAACTTGGTAGGGAAATTGTCCAGGCGCCGCTTCTTTGCCTCCAGCAACGCGAGGAGCTGGTCCAGCTGAAAAAGTATATATTTTCTAAATGCAGTGCGCGAACATTATTCAATAAGGAAGAGGAATATAATCTTGAATAGATTGATAAAACGGAGGAACATATAAGACTGTGATTACCTTGGACAATAGCCAGTAGGCTGAGAATTAAAATTGCTGCGAAACTTGTCATGATTATATTCGGACTAATGAATAAGTTAGATTTTAAAGGCTTTTTATACCGTTCTTGCACAGCTACGTTCTAAGTATTTTGATAAATAATAATCTAAATAATTTTTTTATTTTATCGATCGATTCATTTGCAATAAAATGTAACACGATTTTCTTTGAATAGCCTAATCATTCAAGATTATCGATTAAACTGTATTGATTTTTTTTCAGGAAATTACTCATGCGAGAACTAGAATTGGGTAACAAATTTTCTCATCAAATTGAGTCATTACATTATAGAGCAAGAAAATGTTATAGTGTGTGATAGCAGTTGTTGATAAACGATTTAATCGGAAGCTTTAAGTCGTACCTGATTGATAGTTATGATGTAATCTTAAATTACTTATGGTATTTTATAAATTATGGATTATTTCTTTTTTTAAGAAGTGACAATAGGATCGATCGATCGTACGGATATCCGTTATTGACCTTTCAAAAGATAAGAAAATATCGTTGAGGAAAATCTGCGCCTTTGGCGCCGTTTGCTCTATTTTAAGCTTTATTATTATATTTCTTTAGGCTTTTATTTACAAATTTACTGAATCGAAACAGCACTAATTATTTTCATTAAAATTTAATTTTTCATGTAAGATTGAATAATGCGTTATTTTAACATGATTTTATGCATTTTTGAGGAAGGTTTAAATTCATGTATATGTAAAAGCTGCCAGAGCCAAGGTTTTGTTAGAGGTTCTTCAAATGGAAGTATCCGGACTGACTAAAAATGAATATTATTTTGACCGCTGTACGTATTAGAATGGTTTTTTTTATGTCACTGAAAATGAAAAATTGGCTATACCAGCTGTGTGACAAGTTTAAAAATTGTTTTTCAAAGGTTATTGGTCATATCGTTACCATAATATAATTATTATGGTAACTTTCTAAAAAGCAGCTATTGGCAGGGCAGCAAGGATTAACTTACCGTCAAGGGTTCCGAAATTTAGATGTATTAGAACTGAAGCTCTGCTGACATTGAAAATAGTAAAATAGTAAAAGGGATGCAACTGTACAGGTTCCGAAATGCATAAATATACCTGAAAATTACTTTAAACGCGTTTTTCTCAAAAAGGAAATTTTTCAAAATGTTGCAGCTCTACCTCGAATTTGCAATTATTGGATCGATTTGAAACTGTTTAAGCGTGTTCAGTGCACGCTTTGTCGTATCTCCACGTTAAATTTTTTTCATTGCGTGAAAATTGTTAATGTGGCATTAAAGACCCGTCATTTTTTAGGCAAAATTCCAAATATTTTTTTTTAAAACTTCGCCATCTCGTTAGATTTTGATACTTTTCAAATATCCTACGGGATTATAAGGTATGCACAATCCCTTCTACTTTAACAGCGTTTTTGTTATTTTGGATTTTAGGCAGTCTGGCGACAGCAATCGCTGATGGAGCAATGGAACGACTTTTTTTTGGAGCCCTACAGTAGATTACTTTGTTTGTAACAGAATATGTCCCTAAAGTTTAAAAACATCCGATGTAATATTTCTGTTTTTGTTTTTAAAAAAATAATTCCCAAAAATCACCTAATTTCCTAATTTTAAAGCGGTCACGATGAAATAGCCCCGAGGATTTTGATGAGTGTATAGCAAGTGCAACTTTTAGAAAAGGTCTATTTTTTATAAAAATTATTTTTCTGATCAGTAACTCATCGAAATGTTGGATTTGAAAATTCTAACCGTTACAAAACTTTCTCTTCGAGAAAGCAAAAACCTTGGTTCATCAATATACCTGAATCGGCCGAATGAAAACCTTCTTAGCAAAGCCGGACAAATTGGAGAAGGGATGGAAAATCTGGTCAGTGGAAAGAAAAATGCAGTTGAGATATTCAGTAGTTTCCTTGCACTCTTCCAATAGAGATCGAGAGGCCGTAAGCTGTCTATATCTACAAAAAGTAAGTGCGCAGAAAAAATGTTATTACAAAAATTATTAAAATTATTAAGATTATTTTTTGTACTACTGTGTTCCTCTGAGTCTCTGTTTTTATAAGATATTTTTCAAAACTAGTAACGCGTGTAATTGTGGGATTTTCTCTTATTTTTGGCGTAGTTAATCTGCACCTTGTTAGAGAGTTGGTTAATCACCCTGGTAGATTATCTGAGAAACTTGGTACATGGTTTTATTGATATAAGAATTTAGGGAAGGTAGATTAAGCAACCTTTATAATAAAAAAATATTATTAATTTATTTTGAAATAGTTCGTTTGAATATAATCATTCTCTCGAGTAAATTTTAATTTAATTTTTTGCTTTAGGTACTTCGTCATTTATTTTGGACTTCTTTTAATCTCTTGCAAAAGACGATTATATTTGCTAAAATGTTTGCAGAAAGAATAGTAGACCGTGAAGTTAGTGATAGACTCAGAGCAGATCTTGATCTTGATGATAGATTAGGACTGCACATAACATTTTATACTCGGATGTTTACTATTATTTATATGCAAATGTTGCCATTACTTGTACTTTTGGCGCTGTCTTTTTATAATCGCTTTCTCTTTAGTACATTCGTAGTGCGCTTAACTAGATTCGATAATGAGACGTTAACTAATATGTTATTACTACCATTAACACTCTCAGTGACTGTACTTATGACGGTGTTTTTAAATGACATGGGCCTTCACTTAATTCATGTAGAGATCGAGCGGGGAAATTCGTATGCATTTGTACCATATAAATAAAATAAATAATTCGAAATACTGTCTTGAAAATTTTTTCTAAAACCTATTTTGACAATTTTAGTATCACGACATAATGCATCATAAAAAGATTTATCGTTTTTTATTGTAAATTCAGTTGGATTATGTTGCTGTAGAAACCTATACGGTAACGCGCAAACAGAAATAATAATAAAAAATATGTTAGATTCTCATGTTTCTATCCTGAACGCTTACATATCCTTTTATAATGTATTATGTATTTGATTTTAAAAAATGGTGCGCTATACATGTTTATAATGGAACAACTTTTTTTTGGAGCCCTGGGAGATGGCCCAATGTTATAATTTTTGTTAACAAAAATTACTATAATCACTGTATTTTTACACAATATATCTATAAAGTTTAAAAACATTTGATGTAATATTTCTTTAAAAAAAATTCCCAAAAATCACCTAATTTCCTCATTTTAAAGCGGTCACGCTGAAATAGCCTCGAGGATTTTGAAGAGTGTACAGTAAGTGCAATTTTTAGAAAAGGTCTATCTTTTATAAAAACTATTTTTCTGATCAAGAACTTTAAACACAAAAAATCATCGAAATGTCAGATTTGAAAATTCTAAGCGCTACAATAGTTTCTCTTCGAGAAAGCAAAAATCTTGGTTCATCCGTATACCTGAATCGGCCGAATGAAAATCGAAAAGAGAAATGCAGTTGACAGATTCAGTAGTTTTCCACATAGCACGAAAGCTTGCTGCAAGGTTTCTTAAGGCTTTAGTAAATGCTTGAAACTTTGCAGGAACCTTTCGTGCTGTGTGGGAATTCCTTGCCCTCTTCCAATACAGTTCGAGTATTGGCTAAACAGTGTGTCTATCTTCTATAGCGTACATAAAATAGCATATATATACTAACGAATTCTAACATTAACTAATTATCTACAAAACGTAAGAAACGTAGAAAAAAATTTTATTACAAAAATTACTGTGACTACGTCGATGTAGTATTTTTTTTTTTAATTTCTGTTCCTCTGTGTCTCTAATCTTATAAGGACATGAAATAGCCCTCATTTCACGCTAGAAAGTAGCGTACAAAATCGAGCATTTCAAACGTTTGAGAAAATGTTTTGTCACAGCGGGGAATAAAGACTTTATTCCCCGCTGCAGCGGGCTTACCGGACAAAAAAGTCACTTTTTATTATTTTTAAAATTTCAAACATTTTTTTTTCTCTGTTTTAAACTATTGTTTACTATTTTTGTGCACGATTTGAAATGCACTATCATCTAACCAACTTTCTAACGTTAATGAGAACTTTTCATGCCCTCCTTGACAAAAATACGGTGTGTAACACGGGGAGAAAGGAGAATAGCTATTTCTCGGGTGAGGTATTTTTTCATCACGAGTCGAAGTCGAGGGCGGTTTCGGCGCTTCGGCGTCCACGACTCCGACTCGTCCTAGAATACCTCACCCTCGCTAGAAATAGCTCATTTTCTCCCCTTGTTGCACAATGTACTATTTTAAAAACAGTGTCGCGTATAATTGTGGGATTTTCTCCTATTTTTGGTGTAAATAATCACCTTGTCAAAGTATTGATTAGAGAATTACCCTGGTGGATTTTCTAATGAACTTGGCACATGGTTTTATTGGTAAAGATGTAGGGAAGTTATTAGAACTGTCAGAATCTTTGCAGAAATTGGCGAAAGTCCTCGTTGTAATAGAACTTGATTTCTCCGATTATTTTTTAAAAATATTTACTTCTAACGTGAAAATTTTTAATGCATTTTCTCTAAATAAGTGGCTGTCAATGGCTTAAATTTCTGATGTGTTTATTAATTAATTGTGGTTTTCAAATCGAATGTTCTCTCTTTCCTTGTCCACATTCAGGAATTTCGCATTCGGTGATATTCTCTCGAGAAATGCCGGCATTATCTCGCTAGATTATGAAAACTACCGAGAATATCCTCTGAATCTCTGAAAAGATCATTTTTCCTGCGGTAGCACGTGGGTTGAATAATTTTTTTGTAGTTTTTTTTTTTGAAAATTACTCATAAAAATTATTTATGCAAAAATAACAGACAAACAGTTTATCAAAATATGAGTATTAATAACATTTTTCAACTTTTTATAAAACCATACATAATTCTTAATAAATTTAAAACAATTGCAACTGAAAAATACTAGAAGTTTGTTACTTCTGTTTGTTACTTCTTACTTCTTACCTAAAATTTGAAATATTGTTCAACTAGAAGTTGTGAGAAAGTTATTAATTTATTTTAAAATGTTTCGTTAAAGTATAATCATTCTCTCGAATAAATTTTAATCTAAATTTTTTGTTCTAAGTATTTCGTCTCTTATTTTGGAGTTCTTTTAATCTCTTGTAATTGGCGATTATTTTCTATAATGAATACCGTACTTAATAATGGTTGGATTGTTTTTATTAGTCCAGGAAGAATAATCGGAATAGACCCCGAACTTAATGGTTGGATTGTTTTTTTTTTGGTACTTCATTGTTTTGCATCTGAGTTTATCCTTTTCGCTAATCATGAGCGCGAGTGGAGAGAAAATTTTTTATAGTATTTACTAAAAACTAAAATAAACAATTCGAAATAAGTAGTGTATTGAAAATATATTCTAAAATGTATTTTGACAAGCAGTACCACGGCATAATGCACCGTAAAAAAATTTATTTGTTTTTTATTGTAAATTCGGTTAGATTACATTGTTGCAGAAACCTGTACGTTAACATAAATAGAAAAATGTGCATTAAATTTTTATACTTCTATGTTGAACGATCAAGTAACTTTTCTTTAAGATAAATATTTATAAAATAAAAGTAATATATGTAAAACAAAAAAATGTTTTTGTTACGTTTTGAAAGTTTCGTATGTTATTAGACATGACAATTTAATTTCATTATAATAATAAGAATTAAGTAATATAAAAACTCCGACATCTCCGATATTAATTTATTGCACTAGTAAATGGATACAAAGGATGCTTCTCAATGCTGAAAAAAAAATAATATATAAATATATCATAATGCATATTTTTATATAAGAAGTAAATAATATTGTGCTTGCAAATTCTGATATTGTAAAAATAAAAAAAATATTACGAATGAATAGTAATACGTGAAGTTAGTGTTGTGAATTATAATTTCTACTGATATATGTGAGTATTTAATATTTTTCGTAATTTTACGTTTTATAAAAAAAAAAAAATAAATCGAATTTTGCATTAAATTGAATTAAATTTTTTGGTGTATAAACGTAAGAGAAAAAACTTATTTAATAAAAGAACTCACCCTACGAGGATTAGCTTGTAGTCAAATATTTTTCCTCTCTCGCCTTTATCAAGTGCATCAAGCTTTTCCACTTCATCCTCGGTTAATTCGAAGTCAAATATGTCTAAATTTGCTTGAATGTGATTGGGATTCTTGCTGGATGGTATGACCGCAGCACCTCCTTGAACGGTGTGCCTCAATAAAACCTGTACAGTAGATTTATTATACTTGTTTGCGATTTCGGTGACCACTGGAAGCTTAGTAAGACTCGGAAACTCTTCCTCGGTTTGCGATGGTTGTAGGTGCTTTCTCGAACTACCTGAGCCCAGAGGAGCGTAACCAGTAACTATGATTCCATTTCTTTGGCAGAATTCGCGAAGGGTCTTTTGTTGATGATAAGCGTGAACTTCAACCTGCAATTTTTAATTCGATTTATCATCAATTTTCACTTATCAAAGGGAAAATATTGCATTTATATCTTTGATTTTTACCGACGACAACTTACTTCCAAATTGCTAGGTTTAATTTTGGCTTCTTTTAAAATGTTCGATATCTGGGTTTCGTTAAAATTGCTCAAACCAATGGATTTTGCTCGGCCTACTTTTACTTGCTTTTCCATTTCCTACGATATGTTAATAATTATATTAGTAAAATGTTACAAATGAGTTTCTACAAATAATTAAATAGTTACTTAAACAGTAAGGAAATAGTAAAATTGTTAGAAACTCTTACTTTCCAAATAGCAATGTGGTCAGTCTCATAGTCCAATACTACTGTTCCATCTGGGTTTGTTTCAATATCATTGCTACTTTCCTTATGAATGACTCCAAAAGGTGCATGAATCAAATACATATCAATGTATTGTATTCCTAATTTTTCTAACGAAATTTTCAAATTTTTTTCTACAGAAGAAGCCCGATTGTCAAAATATGGCAGCTGAAAATTATGATATTTTTTAGAGTAAAAAAAAATATCTTCTATATTTTCGTATGCTTTGTTAATTACATAATAATAATACTGTAACTTACTTTGGAAGTAATAAAAATATCCTCACGCTTTCCACCCTTATTAAACCATTGTTTTAATACTTTTCCGATGGTTTCCTCATTTCCGTAGTTAAATGCAGTGTTGATATGCCTCAGTCCTTTGTCAAGAGATGCTAACAATATCTTTTCCAGTTCTTCGCCATTTAACTGTTAAAAATGTTTTGATTTAGAGATGTATTGATAAAAAAATGTAATATAAAATTATAAACGTATTCTTACACCGTGAGTCCCCATGCCAACAATCGGAATGTTCCTACCTGATGACAGCCGAAACTCTGTTCCAGCTTCGACTTTAGGCGCAACTGCTACCAAAAGTGAGTAGCATATTAACAAAGCTGTAAATAATCTAAAAAGCGAAAAATCGTTAAAATATTTTACATATTTTTTTAATTTAATCATTTTCTGAGAAATTTTGTAAAGTACAAAATTAAAATCATACGAGACACTTTTAAATATCGCAAAAAACCGTTGCAATAATCATGTTAATAGTGTGCAAATATATAGTGTTAAAATGACAAGTTGTTCAAAAAAAATTTTGAAGCACTGAAAACTTTTGAAATTCTATCATTTCAAAAATAAACATTTACAAATATTTTATATAAGTGTCATTGTTTTAACATAAATAACATAAAAAATATGCAAAAAAGTTTTTTATAAGTCTTTATTTACCCATTTCGTGCCATGATTGTTTTACTCTTTCATCCAGCTGTGTTAAAATTATACTGACTCTCTTCGAGTAAATGCTGCTTTATATAAGCAGAAACGTATTACGTAATATTTCTTCTCGGTTAATTGTCTTAATTATTTAATGGATGCCAATAACTCTTAATTGTGCGTTATACAGGCTTTATTTTCTGCTTATTTTGATTTTATATGCAAAATCATTGAATTTAATTAATTCCCATTATTTCTCAAAAGGCCTTTAACCCTTAGATGCTGGAATGACGCTATATCGCGTCACGATTTATTTGCATATAATATTAATTATAGGCACACGCACGCACGCACACACCCACAAGGAGCCAAATGTTTGCACGTCCGTGTCGTTGATTCTGGATAATGCTAACAAGAAGAGCAAACGATCGTTCCAATCATACATTTATGTATACTGAGAAACGCAATTTTTCGAAGCAGCTCCATTTTAATTGTCGCTTTTTTTCGCATCTTGTTACCTAATTTTGGTCGGGCGAATATCCTGAAGCTTTATGGGTTTACAGCACAACGGAGTTATAAGAATATAAAGTTATAGATTATAAGTGACCTCGAGAAGCTGCGAATGGCGCGGGATAAATTCGTTGAACGAGGCTTTTATTTTGGGAGTATGGTCCTCGTGATACTTTGACTAAGATGGGGTTTTCGTAATTTTGTTGACACCGAATGTCATTTCGACTTTATTGAGTTGGGTGATTTCTTTTTTGTTTTTTTGTGTTGAAATATTTTTATATAAAAAGTGTTATATTTGAATCGATAGTTTTAGGCTCGTTTTCTAATTCTATCATATCATGACATATTTTACAAGGTCAAAATGGCTTTGCAACACTGTAAATATACTAAATGAAGTAAGACAAGTTGTACAAGTTATTTTACTAAATACTTCATCGATTCTGTGCGAGTAAAGTTAGCGTTTCTTCGAGGACTTTGCAGAAATTGTGCAAGCTTTAGGATTTATATTTAGGAAATCTTCAGTATCAATTCAATTTTAAAAATGACTTCAACATTTTTATTTATCTTAAAAACGTTAGTGCATGGTAGCCAAGAGAATCCTAAAGCCAATTTTAATCTTTCAAGGAAACGAGATGTAATACCTAGAATGACGGTATAATAAATGTTTGATTCTCTTTATTTAAACAATTTTTTACATATTATTTTTTGTATTTAGATGAACATTGTAGAGCGGTGTTTTGAACGAAGCACTGCTGTTTTCGGTGACCAAAGAGACGATAACACAGCTATTTTAGGTGTTTTAACAAATTTCTCAAAATCGTTTTATCTTTTTGATTCTGAAGGTTCTATCCTTCAAAAATATAAACGCTTTGGACGTATGTATGTTGTTAATAAAACGATACTTGCATCATCAAGTAAAAATTTTACGAAACTGTTAGAATACATTCGAAGCTCTCTTTGGTGGAATCATGAAGCATTATTTTTGATTATCAGTAGAAATAACTGTCACGTTGTCAATGAAATTTTTTTTTTTTTTTGTGGCCTTTCAATATTTTATCTGCGGTCCTTATATGCAATAAGCTGAACACTCAATTAATCCACACTTTTGATCCATTCTCCAAAGACTCTCCAATGTTTTGGAGTACAATGAAAGCTACAAATCTGCCACACAAAGAATGGACATTATTTTAGCACATCGTTTCGAACGAATCTTTTTCTCTTCCCCGTAAGTATAAATGCTGTAATAAAAAACAAAGTACGGATCTCATTTGATTTTATCTTAATTATTATACAGGAACTGCTTTTTGCAAAACCTTATACTTTGGCAAAATAAAAAATCAATTTAAAAGCCTTCGCTTTCACCGATTATTTCAAAATGGATTAATTAAAAATGGCGAACCGAAAGAAGCTTTTCGAGATATAGACTCCAGGACAGGTAAAAATTCAGTTGGGTCATGTTAAAATTGACTGAAGAAGGATTTTTGAAACTATTAAACAATCGCAAAGAACGATTATTCATATCAAAACGAGACAGCGAAGATTTGAAATCGCGAACAATATTTCCTGGTCTTCTATTTTCTAATTGGCGGTGGTTCGATGTTAACAATTAGCAGTTTACTAATCGAAATATGCGCGCATAAGATGTATAATAATAAATATCTGCAATTGCTCCTAGATTATATTTATAAAGTGTAATGTGTTAATGTAAATAAAACGATTTTAAAACGCAAAAGTTACTTACTTTCTTACTTATTACGACTGATCAGATATCAATTGCTAGGTCCTTTCTATTTAGTCGCTTACGCTCTGACGACAAACTCACACTCAAACGAGACCTTCTCACCTTTTGCATGTGTGTCATCGAACAATATTTTTTATATGAAGATTGGAAAGGCTATTACGCAGATGCGCGTACTTTATGAAAAATGTTTGTAAATGTAGACATTCTTAGTACATTCTATAATCTTTACCTTGCACGTTCAAAACTTTGGGATTGTGCCTTACTCGATTCAAGCAATTCGCTAACCGCGAATTTCAAGCGCGAACGTGAACACAAACAGTAACGCAAATCTCGTAATTGTTAGCAAATCATACCATACATGATATCCCCGAAACACACATTACATTTTACATATCCGTATATATGTATACATATATATAACTTGATTTGCTGACTACATTCAGGTAGCGATTGCTCCAACTGACTATGGGTCATTCTTTTAGTGTTTTGTTGCATTCAGATACAGATCGTTGTGAAACATCCGATAGAAACGTGTGTTCGCGTTCTTGTCGTGAGCGAAAAGTAAAAATATGTAGTAACGGGTAATAAATAATTTGAAAGAAAGTCAATTTCAAGTATTCATATTTTTCATAAACTATAGACCAGGCCCATCTAATAACCTAAGAAGCTGTACTGCTGAAAGTAAAGATCTTGAAACCAATGATGCATGTGATGAAAGTGTAAAGTCTCGGTTACTAAAATACCTCGGATCGTCGTCAGATTTAGATGTAAATTCAGTATGTACTAGAAGTTCTAAACAAGAGGACCCTTCTCCAAGCGCTTCCTTTTCTAACATGTCAGCTAAAAGAGAAGATCAACAAGCGGTACCGCAATGTATTATATTTCAGTCTTTTAATAGATTTTTTTTTTTTTAAGAAAAGAGTTTAGTCGAAAAGTTTAATATAATTTAATTTTCTGACTCGAACGGTATTTAATTTTGATAAAATTTATTTATACTTTACACCATCGTGCAATTACTTAAGAATGCAACTTTCTTAAGAAGAACAGAAAATAAAGTTCAAAGAAACTTGTACAAAAAATTACTTCAGTTATTTTAACCTTTTGTCTGAACTTTAATCTTAAAATGATTTTCGTCGACTTGTGCAATTTATTATAGCCGAATTAAAATTCAATACTTTTAGATGCAATAAATAATAGCGGTCATCATCGTCGTCCAAGACAACTTCGAATGATGGATTGTGTTGCGCAAAAGAGTCATTCTAACCTTAAAAAGAGAAAATTCTTTGCCAAATTCTAAAGTTTAATTTAGCTATACAAATCAAACTATTAAATTAAATTAAAAATTATAAAACTTTCTTTATCAACATTAATAATTGAAATACATGTAAATTAGGGCGCAGAGTGCGGCTCCAATTTAAAATATATCCAAGTTGAGGATCAAAACGCAGATAGTAGGACATCTGATACACCATGTAATGAAAAAGAGGGTCCAATTCTGCGAAGATTATTTACTGCTATAAGAAAAAAGTGTTCTAAAAAGGAAAATGACAAGTTAGACTCAGCTGCAAGTAGAATAGATCATTTTTTGCTATCATTTAATTGTTGTAAAAAATCAAATTTCAAAATCATTAAACTCAAAGGAAAGCACGATAATTGTTTTTGTAAATATTATGACACTTTGACACCTATTTCGTAAATAAAGAATACAAATCATAAATTAACAGTTGCGAATTTTCGCGACACCTATAAGAATCATACGTAGATACATTTCGTCTAGTCTACGGCCCAGACTAGTTTTTGTGTTTTGTGCGTTATTAAAATGACTTTTTTATAATTTTTTAATTCACCTTAACAAAATAAAAATATTTAACAAAAAAATTCCTTTTTGGAATTTGAATGCAAGAACAATGTAATTACGATTGATTATAATTTTTTTCACTTTTCCAAACAACTCTTCCTAAAAACATGAATTTAAACATACTTACATTTCTATACAAAATGAGAAAATAAATTACTGTTTTAGAAATGGTGCAGAAAAAGAGTAAAGAATATTTTCTCATTCTGATGACTTGCATGTAGGCCTAATTTGAAAATCTTTAAGAAAAACTTGTTGGCAGCGTAATACAGGGTATCGGAAATTTTTATTCAATCATCCATAACTAAGACTTCGCTCTTTCCCGATTGACACATCAATCCCGACCGAATAGCTACCAGTCTGCGACAATCGATCCATACGTTGGCATCAACGCATCGATTTAATGTGCATTAATATCATACTGAGATATTAAGTAATTAT
>JAWWML010028233.1:0-13546 GCA_035047165.1 Ormyrus rosae
AGGCCTGCGTACAGACTTATGCTAGTCTCTGCAGGGAATTTTATGTATACGTAAAATTATTGTAAACATTACACCTGGTTTTTAAATAAATAAATAAAAATAAATAAAATTTATCAAGTACAAAAATCGAAACATTTTACTTACAATGTTTTAAGTATATAATAAATAATTTTATTTACTATATTTAAAAAATAAATGATTATACAATCTTCAACAACCATACTATACGTTGAGAGCACTGGTTTCCGTTCGATCACCGAAGTTAAACAGCGTTGGGTGCGGTTAATATTTGGGTGGGCGACCGCTTGGGAATCCCGCGTGTTATTGACATTATTTTTATTATCAGCTGGGCCATATTCGTATAGGCTGACGGAGTGACCCCCGAACAGGACCTCTCAAAAAAAAAAAAAAAAAAAATTTTTTACACATATGAAAGCTCTACGACTCCAATTCTGATTTCCAATTCTTTGTAATTCTGATTCAACTAAGATTTTCTCCAGTGAAACGCCCAGAAAAACGGCTGAGATCCTTACATCCTCTTTTCCGACTCGCAAAGTAAAAAAAAAGGAAAATCGATCCCGAAGTAAATGTAAAAAAGGAGCTGCTGAGTACAGCAGTAAAATGGCGCCGGGTATCAATTAGCACCAACGCTTACCGCCTATTACTCGTGTTTGATTAATGCTAAAGATGAAAATAGCTTTAAAAGCTCTCTGGAATATCGAAGGAACTTTGCATTTGTGCTAAATTCATTCAAATGATAATTCCGTTTCTTGTCTGGGCGTTTATGCAGGTGCCTTTTTCAGTTTACGAATTTAAATAGTTTACTTGGGAATTTTGTAGCAAGTGTTTTATCATAATATTCAAGTATTTATTTTCTATTATTTTGTTTAATTAAAATTAATTTTTTAACATCGACCTTTTAATTTACAATTTACAATGGAGTTTTATTAGCAAAAGTGTGATTTAATCTGTAAAAATTGTTAAAATAATTATGTGTCAAACGAGTTTCTACAATAAATAAAATTTCACTTTTCGTTTTAAAAGCATATTTCTGGTAAATATTGAATAAAATATTATATTTAAGAACAATTTTCAAATTAGAATATCTGCATATATAAAATGAAATTACATGGCATAAATGCATAATTGAACCTCGTTACTCTGGCCATAATAAATTTTAAAAGCAGAAGCAAAATATTTCCCAGCATCCAATTTGGTATAAAAATTTGGGATAACGTAAATTGCATAAAGTAGTTTGCAGAAAGAGATTTTTTTCTGTGTTTAAATTTATATTCAATAACAGAGGAAATTGGACGGATTCTCTTGGAATTTTCTATTAGGAGAGGAATTTCCTAATTCATGTTTTAGATAATCTTTGTTTGTTAAATGATTAAAAATAAAGTGATATTTCAAATATGCTTATGAAATAATTACAATATTTTAAACTTCTTAAAGATTGAACATGCCAACAGCTGCAGAATCTGCATTCTAAAATGCAGTCCGAAACTTCTACGTATAATTTTATTAGTTTTCAAATGTGTACTAATAAAATAATGAATTTTATTTCTAACGAGATTTTAATTGTGATACTGCCTTTTCCTAAATATTTCGAAATTTTCAACTAAATTCAGTCATTACTTTCCTGCCCTCCCACCTAAAGAAAGTATTAACGAAAGAAGTTTTCCCACTGCAACTCACTCGCAATGATTTCGAAAATAATTCCAACTCCTCCAAGCCATCGAGCGAAACTCTAACACGTCCCAAATGGTCAGCCGGACAATTGCCACTTCGTCAAGCCCGCGCGAGTCCTCGGGGCTCTCCATCTCCGGAGTTTTCGGCGATTGTCGAGAGTGGACTTGAAAAACGCAAACAAGCGGGAAACGAGGAATTCGCCCCCCGGAGTGCAGTTTCGCCTCGCGACGCTTCCGCAATTACCGAAAAATTGTCGCTCGCGGGCAGTTTTTCAGACGGCGCCGAATTGATAGCCGTTGTTTACTTTGCTTCTTTTTTTTTTTCGATCGTTACTCGCGCCGATCGATGGCTTCGGAAATGGAGTTTCGCTGATCGAGACTACTTCGAATCAGGAATTCGGGGGCTCGATTGCAGCAGTGAATTATTATGCCGAGCTTGGAGAGGACGCTTTGGAGATAACTAAAATCTTTTGCGAGATAAGGGGATTGAGGAAATCGATTAGCTCCGTAAAATGAATATAGTATTGACCTTAAATAATCATTTGTCAAGAATTGTTTAAAACTAAATCGATAGAATTTATATTAATATGCATTGTTAATACAGAGTTAAAAAAGAGTCTAATATAGTTAGTAATTTATTGGCAGTTCTACAAATGTTATTTTTTATTAGACTATTCTATTCTAAAAGATCTACGATAAAATCAAAAAGAATATTAAAATTATACTCCGAAGCTTGAAATAATAACTTACACTAAAAATATAATGCAACGTTTTTTTAGAACTAATGAAAAATTCTTTTAATTGCATCCGCGCGTATAAATAAATTCGTTTTAAATCGTGACGCGCGTAGATTCCCATTTTGAATCTCGCGCGCCTCCGCGAGCTTGAGTCGCGCTCGCCAGGGGGTGGCGCCGGCGGCGATACAAGCAGAGCGGCGGGAAGGATCTCGAAAGGGACAGATCGATTTAGGACACGGATCGAGGCGGATATCGAAAGAAAGGAGTGAGAAGGAAATTGAGGAAAGTGAGCAAAGGACAGGGACAAAACGAACGAGCAGAAGAGGGAAGGAGTGAGTGACAGGGTCCACGACTCGACTGGAGAAAAGAACCGAAGCGACTGTTGAACAAGAACGGGTGACAATCGGCGAGAAGAGAGGCGCCGCCATTGTCGCTGCACGTCGAAGCGCGTTATTCGTGTCGACGCTCCGTATTTGTTTCGTGTACATCTGGAGCCGCATGTAAGTAATCTGTATTTTTGTAGGGCCAAGTGGCGTGTGTGCGCGGGCATCGGACGGTGGTTCGACCCTACAATTTACTCTCTTTTTCAAACCGGCTCGGCTGCGACGTCGAGCACCGCGCCGATTCTTGCTTGTTTTTTGTGTGTCGGTGCACCCGCGAGAGCGTCTTACTAGCTTTGTCTCTGAGACTCGAGTCTTTGTGTAAGTGATCGTGTCGAAACGATCACCTTGAAGTGCGCGTGCACTACTCGCGTATTCTATTGTAATTCCTTTTATCATAAATTTTTAATTTGCGAAATATTTGGAAGCTGCAGAGGGGGCGAAAACGGCGAGTTTTCCTCAGAAATATATGTTAAGTTTATTAATTCCATTTTCTTTAATAACGATTTAAATTGCAATTTCAATTAAAATTTTGAAATGGAGAATGTACAATACTTCTCTAAACTTGCACTTTTTCGCTCAAGAACTTGTGTACTGGCTTGTTAATAAATAGCTGTAGAAGCGAGCATTGTTTGAAACATACATTAAAAACATACACTCGAAATAAATTTTTCTCGTCTTATAATATAAAATTATCGCTTTCGGAGCCTTTCGCAACGAGTGCGCGCGGTTATGATACGGAGGATTCTCGATCTTTGCAGCGTCGAGCTGCGAGCCAAGACTAATCCCCGATTCTCCTTTGTCCTTTCCTTTAGGAGCCTACTATGAAAAAGGTAAACCTGGGAGTTCTACTCACGGAGGTGTTGGACAGGGCGTTCGGCCCAGACGCCGTTCGCTTCTTCCGCGCCGAGGAGACCGCCGCGCGCGAAGCGCAGCGCACCCAGCTCGCCAAAGGCGTGCAGAAGAGACCAGCTGCACCGTCCACCGTAGACGATCCGACGGGGATGGCGCTCGACGAGGTCGACGAGGAAGGATCGGAAAAGACGTTTCCATCGGCCAGCGACCAGTCGTCTGACGATTCCGCGGAAGAGCCGACGATGCCAAGAGAGCGGTTGCGGATTTTCGAGGGACAATTCGCCAGGGCCATGGCTCAGTTCGACGACGCCTTCGACTCTCTGGAAAGGTTCTACAAGGACATATGCGCGTTCCTGGAAAATAACGGCCCGATAGCAAAGGAAAGCCTGTATCATATCCTCATCCAAACTCAGTCGATGCACGCCGGCTTCGAGGCGTTCAAGGAGGCGACGACCTGCGTAATGCTGGACCGCTGCCTCGAAGTCGAACGCCAGAAGAGCCTGCTGGAGGAGCGGCGCCTCAGACTGCAGGCCCGCTTCAAGCGGATGCGGCGGGAATAGAGAGCAGCCCCTATGACGGGAGCGATTCGCAATTCTTTTGAGCTTCCTTTCGTCATCGGAGAGAATAAACCACTGATTTTATCTATCATCTCTTCGCGTCTCATTTTATTGTTGCGCCCTAACCTACCTGCAATGGCTCCGGATGCCGCCACTCTCCGCTGAGATACGATCGTATCCATTAGCTGAGCAGCCGAGCCCGGCGAGGTGTGTATAGTGTCGAGCACTACGCACATCACGTCCAACGCACAGTCGAGTGAGGTCTCTTGCGTTGTAACGGGCCGCGGCGATTCGATCGTGGTGCGCGACGAAAAGGGATATATTCGGTGCAAAACCTGGCCTGTTACAAAATCTAGGAAAAAGAAATTGTTCACTGGAATTTCAATATTTTTCATCCATACATATTTATTTGCTTTCAAAATACGAATATATTTTTTATTTTATTTTAAATGTATTATTATAACTTTTATCGTGAAAATTTAGCCAGATTTTAAGTAAGTTCAGCCTTAACGTACTTATCTCCTCAAAAACTTTTTTCAACATTTTACTTAAAAGGTAAAATTCTTGTGTAATTAAGCACTTTAATAGACATCCTTTTCAGAAGCTAAAATATGCACGAAAATTAAGCTTCGAATTTCCTTTTTAAAAGGAAGGGCATAAAAAGCCCAGCGACGATAAATTTCTCAAAATACCCATTCACTCGAGCCTAAAAATGCAGAGCATTAATTCAGCCGCGAGTCAACAAAAAAAGTTCGCGGCGCGCACTTTTCCCACAATCTCGCGTGTCTTCCAGCCTTTCTTCTTCCTCTTTAAATATCTCATCTCCTTCGGCGCCGACACACACACAGCGCCGCATGCTTAAATTATAACCCCGGCGTAATTCCTTTCAGCGGAAAAGTGCCCGCCGCCTTGTTACGTATAGCCGCGACGCTTCATTAAAACGGAGGCATTTGAATTTTAAATTTCGCTTTTTATCGAAATGAATTTACGCGCCGCTTTTAATTCGCCGGAATGTTTTTTGCACGGGAAGGGAATTTTTCGGGCGAGGGAGAGAGAGAGGCCCGCTTTTGTATTTCATCATTTGCGCGCGACTTTTACGCCGCGCGACGAAGGAGGCGAATGAAATCCACTTACCGGCAAGTCGAACGTATGTAGGACGTACGAAAGGCGCCGACGGTCGGATGGAAATTTATCGGGGCGCCCCGAAAAACCGTTACTTCCACCGACGTCGAGACGTTTCTCTTTATTGGGGATACCGGAAGGGGTTGTAAAAATTTTTACTGCAGAGCTCGAGCTCAAGCTTGTTCGATCTTTGGGTGATGGTCGATTGGAATTTGTACGATTTAGAAATGTGTACTGTGCATAATTAGCTATCGGAGAACAGGACATTTTTCTGAATGTAAATTGTTAAGACATCGTATTGTTTAGTTTAATCTAGGTTATATTAGTGTTTTAAATTTAGAATATTAAGAATAATAATGAACATCTCGATCTACTCTTCTACCAATAATTTTCAGTTTTGAGAAAGAATTTCTAGAAAAATTATCAACTCTTTATACAAATGAAGCCATCCATCCAATAAGCCGATTAATTGCAGTTATAGGTAAGAAAGCTTCCAATTTAAAATTTCATGGGAGCTACTGTATTAACAAACTAAGGTTTAAATTTTCAATAAATGTAAAAGTCATTCCAGCTATTTATCCAAAAGGTAAGCCTGAAAGTACCGCAATAAAACTTTCATCAAGTTCGAACAATAGTCCAGCGCTGCTCGCAAGAAGCATATCCCAACCTGCTCGTGAATATATCAGCGTCGCTAAAAGAACGAACGGCCCGGAAAGCGCGACGCTTAGTATATTGTTAATTAAGGGAAGCGTCCAGCTTTCGGTTCTGGTCAATACGTGCATTTATCGGAGGAGTCCTGCGTTCTTTTATCACGTTTTTTCGGCTTTCGCTGATTTCAGTGGGGGTTTTAACGCCGCTCCGCTCTGTATGTTTGCGAAATAAACGGGCTGGATTGCGAGAAAGTTTGCAGCTGAATTTTACCGGTGCCGAGAGCAGTAAGAATGCAGTTACCTTTGATAAAAGTTTACGAGTCCCAGAAAGAGGAAGTTACGCGAAGAATGTAAGGTTATAAGTATTTACCGAGTTATGCAAAGTCTTTTAAAAAATGTATATGTTATTCGCCTCTTCCGAGCTTCAATTTTACTTTTGCTCCTGTCGTCGATCAATTACCAACAAATTTTCTAACGCCGAGTCATTAGAATAAAATTGCAGAATATAAATTTAACAAAATCTGCCATCTCTCTTCTTCGTACGCCAAAAGACCAAAGCTGAAATAATAATAAATTACACGGAACGAGCAGCCTTAAAATTATCGGCACCCGGTAAAGCTTCGGCGAAAACTAAAGCCCGCCCATAAATATTCAAATCCCAGACGCGTTCGACTTTCGCTCCGCGCGGAAAAATCTCCGCTCGGCACCTCGAGCCTGTATACATTTGCTTAAAGCCACTCTTAGCACAATAGCCGACGGCGGCGGTGTTTACTCCAGTCGGCGTAGAATTCCGCGCATTTTTCTTCGCCCCGTTCTTGTAAGTGCAGCTGCACGAGATCCCGGGAAAAAAGGGTATCCAACGGCAACGATGCAGCGCTTGTATCGGACGTAATTCACCCAACCGGGAGGCTTATTTAAGGCTTCGGTAAAGAGGGGAGGGGAGGGGGGGACTCGGTTGATTTGCACGCCGCGGCTGAAGTCGTACTCGCGTGTCGGGAGCGAGCAATGGGCTCTGCACCTTGAGAGAAGAGGTGAGAGTTGACCCCGCCGCGATGTAATAAAACGAATGGAACTTCTTAGAATGGAAGGAGCTGTTTTCTATAAGGTTTCGCATTCAGAAAATTGGCTGCCTGCGCGACGGTTGAAATTTTTAGCGAAGATGTGGCGATGTATATATATAATATGCTGGCTTTTACGAAAGATTTTTTCCGGGGAGATTTGTGAAAGAAGGGCATTTTTTCTGGTGTGAAAGCACTTTGTTTTCTCATTTTTAGGAGTTTTATATAGACTGCGTAACGTTTCTAGTTGTTATATGCTAATGAGACATTGACATTAAAATGATGCTATAAAAAAGTTATTCTTTTATTTATTTATTTATTTGTTTATTTATTTTCAGAGACGCGGAGAAAACCCCTACAAACACTTCCCCTATAAATTATGCTTTAAAAAATGCATAAAAAACTTGCAGGATGTTTTATTATCTAAAGAAAAATAACGGGTGCCTATTAGAATAATTTACAGTGAAAACATCCGAGATTGGTCAGACGTACGTATAAGTAACTTCTAACTTATGCAGTTTAGCTTCGCCGCAGAAGAGGATTTAGCCGATGCGTTTTATTTATGAGTTTGAAAATGAATCCTTCTTCGAATTTTTTATTTACACGTTGTAGGTTATTTAGGTCGATTTCTGAATGTAATTTTATAAGCTACATACATCAACATCAAATACAAGTTTCCGAATAAAAGCACGATTGTATTTGCATAATTCTATACTGAAGCTGCTATAAATCTTGCGGCTGCTCTTATTTTTCAGTCTATAAAGCTAATTTAATTACTTCTAAAACCAAAGGCGCATATTTATACTTTATACATTCTCTCCCCTAAAATAAACTTCATTTTTATACTATATTTTACGTCTTCGTGCATTGAATCTAGAATTTTCAACAAGAATCTTCACCCAAACTATTTTATGTAATACTCATAATCGATGCAAGTGATTTGCATTTGCATAAGTGCGCAAGGTGAAATATATTGTCAACTACAACTGCCCGTAAATTTTGCCCCCGTGCGATCCATAAGTAAACATGAGCATGCAAATATATGCGCGGAAGCTAATCGCAAGAATTAATTCAAAGAATTACTTATCGATTACCACAATATGCACCTCTCACCGGCGACTATATAATCACAGAAAATAATTAGCCAACTATGTACTTTCTCGTGCATTCCCTCGTTTTAAAGCCCAACCCCATCGTCCGCCAGTCCCCAAATTACCCTGAAAAAGTCAAGTGCTCTTAAATCGAGAGCCCTCGAGGAATCGCCTCGCTGTACACACGTCTCCCGAAAGCCCCGAGAGAGAAAGAGAGAGATCTCGATTCCTCGGCGCTCCCCGCGCTCTCGGAGCTGCTAACGACGCTACATAAATCATCGGCGGTATAAACAGAGAGCGGCCGTTCCGGGTTACGCGACGAACGCGTGTATAGGGGGGAGAGCTTAATTTATCCGTCGAACGACTACTGCTGCGGAGGAAAAAGCCTGTCGAATTTTTATACGAGGCGCAGTCGGGGCTTTTGGCCCGCGGCTTGAGTTATCGCTGTTTCGCAAAGTGCGAATGCGTAATTGGAGGTGAGAGAGAGAGAGTTTGGAAAGTTCTTCGGATTTATGGGCGGTTTGAGAGGGGGGGGGGCAGGTGTTTTAGGCGCGTACTTTGAAATGGGTAAAATGAGGAGACATTTTCAAATTGAAGACGTAGTTTTAACCGTATGTATGTTGGCGCGTAATAATCTTGAAGTGTTAAATGAATGGGATAGTTTTATCAAAAATGTGGAGATGGAACTTTAGTAGAACTGCACGTAAGTCTTAAATCTTGTACGCGTAAATCTTTGTTAAAATATTCTAGAAAGTAACTCAAAAATTCAACGAAGCTGCGTAAGTAAACGATGGAAGTTCCATTCTGTGTAAAGAAATTTAAGAGCTTTCTTTTTTTTTAATAATTATTCAACAAAATACCAAAAAAGTTATCGAACTCACAACTTAAAACACCCTGAAACACGTACATCACTCAAGTAACACAAGAATATTCCAAGTCCTCGCAGTCCTTCTAAAAACCGCCAATCACAGAGCTCCCCTCCGTCAAAAAAAAAAGGCGCCTCGCTCGGAAACTCCTTCGCCTCGCACCAACCCATAACCGTGCATATACACAAGTAAACATCGTACGCTCGAGTAGCGCATATGCCAGCTGTCAGCCATCGCGGCAATACGCGAATCCCGGGGAACACGAGCAATTTGTAACTTCTGTAATAAAGTCCGGCGTGCTAGCCGGTTCAATTGCCGCCCCCGTCCCCCCTCCCACCCGTGGAACTTGAGCACCGGTCCGAGCGCAGGTAGTTGCCGCGGGTATATGTATCGACGCGGCGTTATCGGAACGCTTTACGGCGTTCTCGGTACGTTTGCCGCCTGACCTCGCAGCGCGACGCAGTCGATTTTAAAGATTAGACCTCGTTAACGACGCTCTCCTCCCCGGCGGTTATAACTTCGACTGCGGAAGGTCGGGGCGGGATTTGCATAGTTTATGGGGTTTGGTTCTTGAGTATTCGACTTCGGACGTCGACGCTGCTTGAATGGAAAAGGGTTGCGGCGGTGAATTATGAAAAAACAAATTCAATTAAATCCAATTAAATGGAACATTGAAACTTGTTTGAACCGCGTATAGTCTGCCTTTGTCATTGAGCAATTAAATCTTTCACAAATTCAGTAAGCTCGTATTAGAAATACTCGAGGCTTCCACGACAGTCAATCGAGCAAGCAGTCCTAAACACGCTCAACGTCTTTTTTCCCCATTCCCCATCGGGTGCACTTTCCCAATCCAATCCGAGCTCCGAAATAAAATCACGCGGCCCGTTCCAAGGCGGTTCGGGAGCAAGCCGCGTTCCCCGAAATTCAGCGGCGCATCGCAGGTCTGAAAAATTCAGCGGGGAAAAAACGGCTGCTTTCGAGAGGCGGGTATAACGCGGCGCCGTTCTCGCGATTTGCATGCCCCGGCGCGGCTAAGAATTCCTCGCGGCAGCTTGATTGGAAAACATTGCGACGCCGCAACTTTTCCCGCGGAGCTGATGCTCTCCTTCTTCCGCGCCGCAATCTCGCGGAAATCAGCCGAGCTCCGCGACTAAGTTGAAAAATGCGAGAGCGCCGGAGCTTTCATGGATAGGAGCTCGTGTCGTTTGAAGAGATTTTTCGAGGGAAAAAGGACGTCGCGGCGTGAATGTCGGTTGGTTTGACGTTGGTTCCGAGAGGACGGGCCACTTTTTGGAAAACAATTTCATGTATGAATATTTTGAGTTTTCAAAACTTGTTTTTTTAACCTTTAGAGGGGCGGGATTCGAAATTACAAATGAGGGCAATCGATAAACATGGAAACTGTCACTTGAATGGCGGTTCCGGTCATCTACCGGTTTTGATAAAGTAATTACTGAATATTCAGAGTATTTTTTAATTTCAATTTTTTTTTCGAAAGCAAAACTATAACTATACTCAATTATAGATTTAAAAATAAATTGCGATGTTTTCTCGAAATAACCAAAAGCACTCTGCACTACTCAAAATAAATGCGACACTTCAGTAACAGAAACTGATTTATAAACGTACGTTTCACTCAAGGTTATCGCCACCCTACTTTACTTTCTGGATAATACACTCATTGTATTCCAAATTTATTTTAAGATCCGGCGAGACCTCAATAACGACAAGTGCCTCCGAGCATCACTGAATAACGCCTCAGAACAATGACTTGCTTTTCTTGCCTCCATATATACACGCCTCGGCCGAATTCAAAAATAACATCGAAGAAAATCCAACGCTCTCCTTCGTCCACCGAGGCGGAAAAATAAATATCGAAAATTTATTCAAGGGGAGAAAAGGCAATTAAGTCGAGCGACTTTTTATCGACAGGCTCTCTGAGAAACTCGCGAGTGCAAATAAAAAGCGCCGCCGATAAAATGTACAAAGGAAAACAGGAGACCGAAGTAAATCTTCGCGCGGATTAATAAAATTTTCTTGCAGCGAGCCGCTTTCCACTTTTCCGAGCGGCTGACGTCGACCTTTCTTTTTGCGCCGAGATATTGAATTCCGTACTTTGGAGAGAGATAATTTTGCCGAGTATTAATTACTTCTGCGAATTAATTGAGCTTAACTTTTTTCAGCCTCTCCCGGTGTGCTTTTTTTTTTTACTTTTTCTTCTTTATCGAAACTTTTATAAGCTTCTATTTTTGAACCTATAATTATTTATTTCATAGAAATAAAAAATTCGGTAGTAAAAAGCACATCGTTTTAGCGAATAAATCATTTATAGTAGTCTAAACTAGTAAATTTTTAGAATTTAAAAAAAATCATTTGCAGTCGTAATAATTTTCTTTTATTTGATAATTTTTTAGTGTTACTAAAAAATTTGATTAATGCGTAATCGCAGTTGTGAAACAAAAAGTTTTTTCAGCAACTTTTACCGCCTCATAAATACAACAAAGTACCACGACCCTCAATTAAATAAACTCGTCCAAATACAACGAAATCTATCTCAAAAAGTATCCGCTCTTAGCCCCAAAATAGTCAGTCGTACTCGTCAATTAACCAGAACCAAGTCGGAAGCTCGACTCGCGTCCCGCGTCTGCTCATAAAACGTCGGCTGGTCAGCCTGGCACACGTCGGTCCGGAAGATAAGAGCGAGCCCTCCGGGGGGTTAGGCAAATCCTTGCTACCTCTGGATAAGGTGCAAATTGACTCTGCCCGGATCCTCGTCTGCAGATTGTCGCCGCTGCCGTGGGATCGAGATATCGAGGGTGAAGGGATGTTTTTGTGGGTAATGGTAGTAAAAAAACTGAGATTGCGAGAATAGAGAGTTAAATATTTTTGCGTGTAATAAAGTAGCGGATAATTTGTCAAAATTTCAAGTAACTAAAGTTCTATTTTATCTTGCAGATACTTAATCGAACAATTTTCCCGTAAAAGCGTATTTCACTTAAGCGAGCAAAAATCTCATTTCAGACCAGCCGGACTTTTCAACTATGGAAAAAGGGGCTCTTAAAAGATCTCAAGCTTCGCCGCAGCCGTTACATACATTTACATTTTTCGACCGCCGCACAAAAGGGCAGAAGCGCGAGTGTATAAAACCGATCGATATGGACTGTATGCAAAGCAAGTCCGAGCGGGGCGATAAATCGAGCTTAGCTATGACGAATTTTTCAGCGGGATATGTATACATATGTATATATATATGCCCCGCCGCATCGTCAGGCTCAATTATGCAGCTTTTAAATTTTGCCGAGTGATTCGCCGCGAGGCTTCCCTTTATCCTACGTGATTTGCATCTTTCGCGCTGGAGTTCGTGATTAATGTTCCTTCTTACTATTTCTATCGTTTTCGTTTAAATTAGATTCAATTTTTCGAGCGAACTAATTATACGAGTCGGATAACGAATGGTTTTTTGTGTGAATATAAACCCCCGGGGCAAGAATTATTTTGGTACTTTCAGTAAGCAACAAGAAAAACGAAAAAATTAAGAGACTCGTATATGTAACATCAAAAAAATAAAACCACAAATTTATCAGAATGAAAACTTCGATATATTTCTATATGACTACGAAATTCTAAAATTAGCCATACCAATATACTTAGACAAAGGAAAAACTATAAAACGAGCATCCTCTCTCCCTACTCAATTTAATATAAAATTTTCAGACAAAGACTCCAATAAGGTATTCACTGACGGCAGCAAAAGTGTAGAAAGCAACTCAGTAGGAATAGCAGCTATCTGTCCTACACTAAACATATCTACTTCAAACTCTCTTGATAAACAAACTTCAATCTTTACAGCAGAGTGTGTCGCTATATGCAATGCCCTCGATATTGCATTGAAAAACCTCGATTCATCCAATCTTATATTCTCAGATTCCCTTAGCGCCCTAGAAAGACTCCAAAATCCAAAAGTTTCTGCTCATATTAATCCATACATTTTACAAATAAAAAAAAATACATAGAATTCCAAAATAGTAACTCAATCAATGGTAACCTACAACTTTACTGGATCCCTTCCCATTGCGGTATAGAAGGCAATGAAAAAGCGGATCATTTAGCTAAAACAGGCAGTCTAGAATATTCCACAACTTCTACGCCAACTTCATTTCCAGATTTCCGCTAAATGTATAAAAAAAAAATAATGTCCGATAACACAAATAAAACGATTGAAAGAGCAGGACTTCTCAAAGGGACCTTTTATTTTCAAAATTTTTATAATAATCATAAAAAGCCCTGGTTTTTCAATCGAAACCTTAAAAGAGACCTTGTGACAATAAACCGCTGTAGATTCAACCACTACATCCTAGCGGCTTCTCTAGCACATTGCAACCTGGTTGCAGACTCAAAGTGTAACTGCGGCGATTTTCTACAACCAAAGGTTACGGTCTCCGCCTAACGCAATTATGTTCTACGAAAATTTGTTCTACACGATAATGTTCTGCACCGGTGGATTCTACACATTAAGTTTCTACACTGTGCACAAAAATT
>JAWWML010028253.1:0-13534 GCA_035047165.1 Ormyrus rosae
GAATCGGGCTTATATATTAATGAGCCTCGGATTTGGTCGCTTGCGGGAGTGAGAGCGGCAAGTAGCGAGTCGCCACATATCTATCTAAATAATTTCAGTGGTTTTTCTTTTCCAAAAGCATAAATTTTTAGGTTAACCCAGATAAGTATTGTATTACAACTTGATTTGATAATAAATTCACAGAAAGATTTTTGGGCGTGTAAAACAACCAAAATTTAACATTGTTTGCATCCTTCTTCTTCTTCTTCTTCGGGGTTAGGTTGGCAACAGAATAATCTATACAGCCATGATTACATCCTAAACACAGAATTTCTATGTTTAAACAGGGGTGGCTACATCGAGCTTCTGTACATTCGAGAGGCTCCGAGTGTGGCATTTCCAGTTTAATATCAGGGTATCTCAAATTGCATTGAGGGTATTCCAATTAATTGCATCAGCGTACTCAGACACATTCTAGATTTGTGTCTAGAATGTGTCTGAGTACATTGATATCCAGAAAATCTCTGAAATCTCATATCCAGACAATCTAATTATTTTTGCGGCCAACATTTTTTCCGCGTTAGTATTAATTAAAGAGTATTGTACACACTTTAAAGTACGTAAACGGAGTTTTATTAATTATAAAAATCCTTGTCAGCATTCGACTTTTTAGTATCGGTAAAGAAAACTGTAAGACTCATTTTTATCTTTATCTTGTGAGTTACGTCTGCTAAGAATTTGAGAGCTACAGGTAACAATTCAGATTTCTATTGTTTCGTGTAAATTCAATGTGGCTCCAGAGTAAGAGGCAATCTACAAAAAGGGTCGCGTCTAGAGAGTCGTGCTCTGTGCCATTGTATGAGAACTACGATTGGTTAATTTTGTTTATTTAACCAAGATTCGACCAATCACGACTTAGAATCAGTGGCATAGCATCACGGAGCGCGGTGCACGGAGCGTTTTGCAGACAGGCTCTAAGGTGCCATTAATAGCAACATTAATTTTTCAAATATTATTCATTACTCTCTGGATGCATTCCCTTCGCTCGGGCGAAAAATGTCTCACGAGGTAAATAATCAACTTCCACGTCCGTATCGAAAAGTACTATTGTAAAATTAAGGTTTTGACAGAAAACTACAACGTGTAGCAATGTGTAACCATTCAATGTTGAAGATTTCGCCACAATTGATTTGTTTATGTCTATTTTGGCCACAACTGATTTTGGCACAATGCTTTCTCACAGAGAACATAGAGATAATGAAACAATTAATTTATATTATAAATGGAATATTATGAAACAATTACTATTATCTTATTTATTAAAAGGTGAAGAAATAAACTGCACACACCAATGAACACTGTAAAATGAGCAGAATAAAACTGATTATTCGGAATTTTTTCGGGTACGATAATTAAAATTACAATTTAAATGTGTTGTTAAATTAGACGGTATTATGATTTATCAGTTGATTTTCAAATTACTAAACTTTTAAAATTCGTTCATAAGACTATAAATCTATCGAAATAAGAATATGAAATATATGAAATTTACTTTTTAAATCTTTTAAATGATCTATAATTATTTCGTATGCCAATACTTGAGTAGTTGCAACAACTAGAAATTTTCCGTGTCAGATGCATTGATGCCACTTGGATTTGTCAATTTATTAAGAATATAATCCATTATATTTTATCCATTAACCGTTTGGTAGAGCACTCTTAAGTTGGCCGATAAAATAAATTTATCAATTATCGTCGAAACAACTTGGGCCTTCACTCGAACATATTAATCTGAAAATACATTTTTTTCTCATCTCTGTAAAACAGCTTCGTTATATATTCCTCAAAAAGGGATCAAATTGGCGAACGGTAAAAATGTTTCGAACTCCCTCCTAATGGAATAAAGGTGGTACAATCCACCCGTTTGCAAGCTATTGCGAATAATAAAAAGCGGAACAAATGACAAGTAAACCGGGAGAATGCAAGAGACGAATATTGTGACGCAGAACGAGCAATTATTTCGTCGCCCCATCGATGGGCTTTTGTCCTGCGTGCGATTCTGTTTCTTTTTCTACTTGTTCGTCTGCATAGCGATAAAACCAACCTCAAAATCATCGAGGCGCTCTGTAATTACGTCTGTAGTATGTATATCTAGGCGTAGGGTTTGTGCTCTCATCTTACTCTGAAGCCTCTGGGCTTTTTTGTCAGTTGTGCTTCGGTGAGTGATGTACTTGTAGTCGTCATTTTCATATGTCATTTTCTCGAATGTCACTTTGTTTTGTCTCCTGCAAACTTAGTCCTGATAGAATTGCGCTGCAGTTTTTGGCAAAACTTCGCACGGCATATGAGATTAATAATACCCCTTTGTTGGCTAGTAATAGGTGTATTATATTTTGCGAGTGATCTTAAATTGTAAAGTAACTTTTTGTCATACAATTTGTCAACAAAATTCACTTTCCCGTGCCAATAAAATGTAGAACACTAATTAGGGTTGATTGTATCGATTACATTTTGTTGCTCTACTCAGTATGGTCCATTAAACTGCTGTTTAATGGACCATAAAACTTTCGGCAGAGCGAATGTATCATGGGTTAAACTTTACAGTCATCAGTATCCGGTAATTTCGAAAAGATCAAATGTACTATGTGGTCCACTTGAGATCAAAAGGCGTGATGGCGCCTCGAGGTAAATCTGAGTTTTGAATGAATGATTAGCCTCTAGGCTGAAGATACTTAAATAATAATATTGATACCTCTCTGTCGAATATTTATAATCAAAATGGAACTGGCACAGATCATCAAAACCTTGACAGATATCGTACTGCTATTCGACAGAGAAACTGGTAATAGTAACTTGCCTCATATTTCAGGATTTCAGTACTTTCATTACTTTAATTTAAAAAGTTTATATCAAACATGGTTTTAATACATACTTTCTTTTTGTTTTTTTCTCTTGTCTGTTAATTTCGTGTATTGCGAAATATTTTTGGTGGCGAAACCCGGAAGAGGGTGGTTCTCAAAAATTCATAACTAATTAAAATAAAAATCTAAAATTTTTTTTAACTTTTGATAAATTATTTCTAAATTATTTTTAATGCTTTAGCGATATTTACAGTGACACGTTTTATTCAGAACATTTTTTATTAAACATTTCAAATAAATTTAGACTAATACATTTTAGAAAGATAAATAATATGATTTATACAGCAAATATTAAAAATTAATTTCTACATGCTCTAATATTTTCAAATATTGTAATCAGTCTAAAAATTGTTTAAATACATTCTTTACTCACACTATTAATCCACATTATAACGCAATTAATAAATAAAAGTTACGATAAATATATGGATACTTGTAATGTTTTAGACAACATCTAAAAAATGTTTACTTACAAATATTATTGCGTATGTGATTAGATCTCAATGCAAATAATTCATAGTAAATTAGTACACGTTAACAGAAATAGTCACGTGTAAGAAGAAACTATGATTAATTTGAATTTTTTGATTTTTGGATTTGCATTAAGAAACTATTCAGTTGAAAGACGCGTTGTTTATGAAGAATTTTAAATAGTATATTACGCCCCTAGGGAGAGAAAGAATCGGCAATTTCATAGCTCGTGTAAAATTGTTAATGTCAATCACGAGCTATGGGTTTGCCATTTTATCTCCCCAGGAGTGCTAGACAAAAAAAATCTTACGACTGTGACTATCACGAAAGATTATAGGAAATGCAACGTACAGTAGGAAGAAAATCTTCAGGTATGGAGTGTAAAACAATGTACTGCCTAATTGAATATTTATCAAATGACAACTTTTTAAAATTCGCTTTTCTTAGTTTCCTAAAGCGTGATATAGAAGATCAATTTTATAGGTATCAAGTCATTAATACAAATTACAACGTCGATTGATTGTAATTAAAACAAGTGGCTTTAATGTACCTTTTCACAAATAAAATCACTGTTGTCTTAAGGAACAAAATGGCACTGACAATTTTCGCGGTGTCAACGCTTATCAGTACAGTATATGTGGTGGGTCATAGATTTAAATTCACGTGCTCCGACTCCTTTCTGGCCAAACAGTCTGTTCGATCCACTGGAGATAATAGTAGACGGATGTGTAGATGGCGGGGATGGAGCTGCCGCAGCTCTGACCGAATGAGGTGACCCCCAGAACGGTGCTCGACACCCTGGACACCAGGAGTAGAGGGCCACCACTGTCCCCTTGGCAGGCGTCCGCGCGTCTGGTGACATTGTTATCCAGCATGCAAATCATACTTTCATCCAAGCCGTTAGGCAATCGCGCAAAGTTTCTGTATTTTTCGCTGCACTCTAGGCGGTCGATTATCCTGAAAAAAATATGAATAATTCCTTAATAGATTTACAAGTCTTGCTTGTATGCTACTTCATTGACTAGCAGTAATGATACTTTATTAATCTATTGATTCACAGTTTAATTAAGATAGTCACTTACTAATGACAAAATGAATTTAACCTTTAGAAGGCCGATATTAGGTGTACGTATCGTTCTATAAGATAATGCCTAAGAATTATTTTAGAGAAATTATTAGTTGGGTGTCTTTTTGATAACAAATTCACAATTCATCATTTTATATTGAAAACCCTGTCTCAAAAGTGATAATTAGTAGATTATAATTGATTTTCTATTGTTTTTACTTTCCCGCAGAAGCTTCTTCAATATAGTTTCCAGCAATAGCAAAAGTGCTGTAACAGTAGAAAACACAACCAGATTGAAATTGGCTTGAAAACGTTATGAAACTCCTCAATGTACTTGCAGAAGACTAAAAAATCGAACTCTTGGATTCTTGGCCACTTCATTATGTGACACGACCAACAGGTGGACTGAGAAGAAAGACTACGGAGAATGGAACAAGCAAAACCGTTGCAGCCAAGTTAACATCTGATTAACGGTACAAAAACGAAGGAATGGAGTAATGTACTGAGCCAAATTAAACAGAAGAAAGCGAAATTCGTCATGGAAGTGATTCCAGAATAGCAGTCTTCGCTATCACAAAGGTAAGATGCGGTGAATCCTTTTATGCCGGTTCTGCAAATTAAAGAACGAGAAACCAATTCACATTTTTATCATCCCTATCTCGATTACTGCTCGATAGTGTACTTGGACTCATCAAAAAGCAAAAAACGCAGAATACAGACACTTTTAAATTCAGGTATGTGATGGGTGTTGGGGGTATTTATCATATCACCCCTTATAAGATAAGTCTAGGTTAGCGCGTGGAAAGCCGCAGGTCATACTTGATGATTGGTCATATATAAGGTCCTACGAATACTTACCCCGGAATACCTGTTGAATAGCTTGTTAATTAGGTGCACGCCCAGGCTGCCTACAGGGGTCTATAAAAAGGAGTTTACGAGCCCAGTAGTTTGTACCGAATTTGGTCCGCCATCAGACTCGGCATCCCTCATTACCTTTAAGCAGTTGGACTTACTTTTCAGGCTTATAAAGAGAATGTACAATATTTGGATAATAGATTTTTCTGTAACTTTAGGATATGGACTGTTAGGATGAATTCGCCTTTTAGCGAAAATCTATGAAAAATCGATTTTTGTTTAATCACTTATAACTTCTCAACTATTAACGGTACAGTATTTTAAATGTAGGCATTCAAAAAGTGAGCTCAAACCCTAACGATTAAAAAAAAAATTTCATTAAAAAATCTTTATTTGTTCAAAAATTATAGTCAAACACAGAATGATCATTAAAATAACATAAAAAAATCTATTTATGTAATTTTAACTTAATTTTATTATAAATTTTTATTTAGCTATAACTTTTGAATAAATAAAGATTTTTTGATGAAATTTTTTTTAATCTCACTTTTCGAATACAAATAGTTAAAATACTAAGCGTTAGGCCGAACGGATGCGACTTCCTTCTTATTTTAAGATTCAAAAACATATTCCAAAGTTACAGGAAAATCTATTACCCAAATGTTGTACATTCTCCTTGTTAGACTAAAGTTTTAGACAATAACATGTATAACATGAGCTCCTACACTAACGAGTATTGTAAACTGCTGACTCAAACACCACAAACTGACTTACATGACATAGCTTATGTATCCCACTCACATTGACTATCAAAACTTTCATTTTAACTGGTAATCTTGGGCACTGAAACGCTACCGTTCATTTTTGTACTTTTATAGAATAAAATTATTACGATATAATACAATCATGATCTAGCCATCATACAAATAAAATACCAACACATAATCGAATTCGTTAACGGAAGACCCAAGTCTCTGTAAATTAGTAAAGTAATAAGGAAGAACGTTTCCGATTATAAAAGGCACCTGTGATTTGTCTATTTCAAATTACTATACTTTACTTGGTCAGTACTTACGCTAAAGTTGGCGTCTTCTGCAACGAAGCAGATCCTTCATTTTCAAAGCTGGTCGCACCCCAGCCAGTCACAATCAAGGACATGTTCACCAAGGTTTGCATATTTGGAATCGGTTTAGTTTGAAGACAGATGGGCATAACTTTAGAAGTTACAGTAACTGCTCTCACAAGTTTCAGGATAGCTATGTCATAATAATTCACACTTCTCCTATACTGGGGATGAGGTATGATGCTTGCAGGATCAATCGCGATACGCTGCGCAAACTCCGAGACGTCGTCTAGATCCACAGTACCGAGTTTCGCCTGTAATCAGTAGGTAATCGAACTCAAAAGCAGATCTTTTACATTTCAATTTTCAAATAAAGGAAGATAACTAATAGAAAGTAACTGTTTCTAGAAGTAATATATAATTGTGTCATATATTATGTATATATTAGTTGTTGAATATTTTCCTCTATTGAGGTTGGCCTTTTTGTTGTTGACTTTAGACCTTGACCAGCTACGAAAATTCCGGATTTTTCTGAAATGTCCCCGAAAAATTCGGACTGATCGGGATTCGAACCCGCGTCCTAAGTCTTGGGACGCAAGAAGACCCGGCAGTTAAGTTTATATCCTACAGTAGCCAATAATAATATCGATGTCTGCCCGTAAAGCAGTCTTTGGATAAGTAAACTCACCTCGACGGGTACAAGATTATTAATGTTGCTAACGCAATGGGCCGCAGTCAAGACGTGTCTAAGCGAGATGAGGGTACCGCCGCAAATGTACCTGATCAGCGTGGGATTGTTCTTATCGCTTTTGTAGCCCAGAGCCACCATATACGGAAACTCACCGACGGCTGCCCGCTCGCCGTTAAAAATGTTTGGATTCACCTTCTGTCCGTCCTCGCCGATGATCTCGTTCTCGTACTCGTGGCAGGCTGCGTTAACAGAGTAATCGGAGCATAAGGTAATGTCTTTAATGCACTTTGCTCACTGAGTGATAAGAGTGGAGAACCGGTGTTTTTGGGATAGGAGAACTGTTGGCGGAAGTTTCTAATCGTTCTATAAATTTAGATTTTTTTTTTTATTTAATTAACCCTTTCAGTCATCTGTCAAATGCTTAATTAAGTTTCAGTTTTACTCAAGTAATTATGTATAAATGAATGTTAGACTTTCTGAATTTTTACGAAGCTTAAAATCAAATAATTATACACCTTTTCAGGTGATTAGGTTTAAGAGCAATTATTGTACAATTTTACATCTTTCTACTTATAAGCAATTATTTTCCTATCCTAATGATTTTGCACGTAGATGTCTACTTTTATTAACAATTTTTAAAAATGTTAATGAGAATTTGATCTCACGGTTAGATCGTCTCAAATTATAAAGTAGTCCCAATTATTGACACCCCAAGAGCGTATATATGTATTAAAAACTTAACTAATTAATAAAATTTTTACTAAAATATTTAAAGCAATACATTCTATCATCATGTTTAATATCAACTTTATTCTAAGTAATAAAAAATCATAACTGAAAGGGTTAACTACCCGGGGTTCTGGGTAAAAAATATTGGAGTACACTAAAATATAAAATTGAGGAGGCATAAAGTAGAGCTGCGTAGAAAATTAAATTGTTTTGAATTTTATTTCACAACACAATCAAGTCATGGTCGAAACGATCGAAAATATGCGCAGCTCAAATCTCTTTAAATAAATATTAGATTGTCGTGCAGCTGACTGCTAGGCAATTCGCTGGTATCTCTCTTTTTGGAAAGCAAACTAAAAAAAATTTATTGTTCGCCAAAAGAAACTTAAATAATAACAGGCGTGCAAATATTGTCTCTTTATTGCGTTAGTTAACGATAGAATAAAAATGTTTGAAAAATACTTGCCACGTGCGCAAGAACAATAAAACTTTTAAAAAAAAATTGTCTCATCGGAGAAATAATATTTGCACTATTGTAATATTATCTCCGTAGTTCTTTACAGGTATAAAAATGGTCTTGTTTCTTGTTATCTGCAGATAAGAGTATTTGCATATTCAGGCGTTACTTTTAGGTAGTCTCTACTTTTGATTGATTTTATTTCAAAAATATTGAAACAGTTGTTTGCTTCTGCGTATTTTTTTTGATTTAAGGATATTTTCATCCAGAAGCAACTGCAAAATGTGTGATTTGGATAAAAGAAAGTTATTTTCATTGCGCAATTTTTTTATCTTCGACGATACATCAAATTTCGATTGACTCTAGTTTTTAATAAAGTCGTGTACGTAGAAGACTCATCATAAACACGTATAGTAAAAGTTTTATTTATTTTTTGTCCTTAGAGGAAAAATGTACCAAAAGCGAAATTACAAGGAAAGACTATATAATATATAGCCACGACTAAATAATAAAAAGTGCTTTGGATAGTTCTGGGTAATCTTAATGTAATAAACACATTTAAATAAAATAAAGTAGTATTTATCGACAAACCGAGTAAGATTTTTAAAATGAATATTTTGTATATTTCGTTTATGCTTTCGTGAGGAAGATACCATATGTACCTTATATATCTACTGAGTCACTACACATATTACTCATAAATTTATGCAAGAATTTATTTACTTAATATCATTATGCCCAGAAACTTACTTGCAAATTTTAAATTCTGATTTGTCAAATAAGCATAAAATTTTCCTTTTTCGGAGAATATTTTGGAGAAAGATTACGACCGGTTAAAAAGATGATTATTAATTGCATTATCAAATAATTTAGTTCCTTTCTTTAATCCTTCACGAGACTAAAATCGAATAATAACAAAACGAATGTAATTACCACCCGTACTCAACAACAAGAAACGTACCCGAAAAATTCCGACCATGAAACTGCTCTCGATCATCGTCGAAAAAGGGAAAAAAGCTCGAAATTGAAATTAACGACGCCATGTACCTACGTCAGCAGGCCGCAACCCGAGGTTCGGATTGACCTCGTTGCTCCCGTCTCCCCTGCCGCCGACGTTGGATTCGGTGCTGGTGGCCCGTCCTTCTTTGCCGCAGCAGACGATCTCGACGAAGTTCCGGAAGCTGCACCGTCCGGCCGAGGTGGAGAAGCGCTTGCCCGCGAGTACCTCGCGCACGCGCTCGGGACACTTGGGCAGCTCGACGCATTCGCCCACGCTTCCGTCCTCCATCGGGCAGGGGCTGCCCTCTGAAAGCGAGCCTGTATTTTGAGCTAAGGCCCAGGGGGGAATTAGTTAACTCGCTCGGCTGCTGGATCGGTTGTTCCACGCCGGTTTCTGCGAGCTTTTTTCATTGTTCGCTTCTTCTCGCGCGTCTATGGCGAAAAGGCGATCTCGGGTAATTGGGAGAAACTTGAGAGATGGTACAACGTTCTCCTCGATATGAGGGTCGAAAGCTCTCGTGGCCGCGACTCGTTCTTGTGCATTGTCTTTAGCAGACGGCGAGGAGTGAAGAGTTTGCTTTGTGTGAGGTTGAGTTAATAAGCTGTCTGTGGAAAAACACGTGCATGTACTGTCTGGATGTTCGTAAGCAGCCACGATTGATTGTTCAATTGGGCGACTACCCAGTCGTTAAAACCTAATTCGAGCCAGCAGAGAGGATCGTCTAACATCGTTTCGGTCATACAAGATTGAAGATCTCATGCAATGATAGATGATAGATTATCGTGAAAATGGGTAAAAAAAGGGTTATAAAATAATTCAGTTTTTCCCGAAGCACATTGCCCTTAAATGATCCAGTTACCCATCAGTTACCCAATCGACCATTGATCCTTACAAACATTCGGTAGGTTATATTAACTCAGCCCTCATTTAACCCAAACTCCTTACTCCTCACTGCCTGATAAGTAAAAACGATGCACAAGATCGAGTTGCATCCCTGAAAGCTTTTAATCAACATAATGAGAACTTATTCTCAAAGTTTCTCCTTGATTGACTGAGAGCCATTTTTCGCAAGGATTGTTGTTGCGTCCTTCCGCCATAGTTCGTCGCAGAGAATTTGAGTGCGAATCTTACAAGTTCTCTAGATTAGTGAATCGTACTACTTTTACTTCGTGCACCAATTAGTTAAAGTCACCTTCCGAGAAAAAGTCTTAAATTCTAATTGCTATTAGCATTTGAGATCTTACTTTTAAAGTCTTTAGTATTTTTAACGTAGTCAGGAGTGTTTTCGTTGTATTTTTAGACTTGAGTAACCGTTTCTTTTTTTTTCATTACATTTTTAAATACTGATCATCGTTTTTTACCTAGTTGTTTGAGTGCTTGTAAATTTAGTCTTACGGGAATCACAAGAGAACGGTTTTCTATAAAAAAACAAAGCTTAAAATAAAATTAGAAGTGAAGTTTTTATTAAAAGCAAATTATGTATTCGTATCCTTGCACAACCAATTAAAGGTTAATCAATGGAAATCTGTCTGACGTGAATAGCCAAGTTTTACACTAAAGAGTACGTCTATTATAACGTAAAACCTGTCTATTTGCATGACGTAAATATTGCTTAATTCCCGCAGAGTTCTATTATAGACTTAGACTGTTGCTTAATTTCAGATTTTAGATTTACCTTATTTCGTCAATAAATGTGGTTACCATTGTAAATGTAATCTTAAGACATTAAAATTTGTTAAAAACACAATTAGCATCCTCCTGAATACTCACTTAATTTCGGCTTTCTTTGACATACAATCGTCGTTTAAAAACGTATAAAATATATCGAATCTCAAATGCAGTAGCCAAAGTTTACAAGCTCATTAAAATAATAAAGATAAAATCCATTCTACTGTGAAAAAACTAAAGTTAGTGAAAAAAAAAAAAAAAAAATTAAAAGTATCTACCATGCCAAGATTTGAAAAAAGAAAAAAAAAAACGAGAGAGAAGTTGCATAAAAATAAATCAAACGTGCAAAGTAAGTATGAAACCAATTAGAGAACCGCTAAGAAGAAAAGAACAATAAAACAGCCACAGAAAACAGCGCAAAACAGCGTGTGTGTATAAAAATCACAGTAAAGTATATAAAATAATCGTGCAAAACTGAAAATCCCGAAGAAGCCAAGGAACATCTAAAAGAACGATCGATCGGTCGCAAAGCGCGGAGCGTTTCGCTCGGCGATAAAACCAGTCGACTACCCAGTTTAAAGAAGCATAAATTAGCATTCAGCCAGACAATGCCGCGCTTCGTAACATATTTTATCTGCCTTCCTCGCTGCGTCGATAAGCGAACGATCGGCCGTCCGCCCGACTAGCCTCAGCAACATCACCCAAGCGCTCGATAAAAATTTGTTTTCGCTCTCGATTCCCCACGTGCTCTTGGATCTTGTTTACCATCTCGCGCGGACGCGGGATGTGGGACGCCGGTGCACGGTTATCGGGATAAAGCGCGAGTATAGACCGAGAGCTGTCGCGCGCGCGCGGGTGACAGCTCTCGAGAGAGAAAGAAAAAAAAAGACGCGTCGATCGTTTACCGTAGAGATCGGTGCTGTAGTCCGGGGAGGCCTTGGCGATCGGGAGAATGAACGCCGCCGCCGCCAGGCAGATCCAACACCTGTTGCTCCTCATGGTCGCCGACTCCTTCAGCTGTTTTCGTGTCTCGGAGGAGGAAGAGGTCTCTCTTTGCGCGCGTCGCGCTTACACTGAAATCGGCGCCGACGAGCGCGCCTAGTTTTATCAGCGAGCGCGTGTCGTGTGTGTAGCCACTGCTGCCGCGCGCGCCGAGCGGGGCCGTGTGTCTCGCGCGACGACGACGACGCGTTATCTTTCGCGCCGGGGAAAGAGGCGCGGATTTTCCGGCGAGGAGCCACGGCCGGAGATAACAGTCGCCGATAAGGGATATATTCTTTTGGACGGGTCAGGGAGGATACCGAGGATGGGAATACCTGATCAGGCTGCGCGGCTTCGGATCGGCTTGCTGGAAGGCGAAAAAACTACGTCGCGGAGGAGGATATGTGATGTTGGATTTTGATTTGAAGCGTTTGGAGTTCGGCGAAGGATCTTAGTAAGCAACTGTTTATAGGCAATAATTGCGGATCTAAGTGGAATGTGAACTATCGGAAGTTATTAGCTATTTTTTTTTTATCTTGAATGGTCAAAAAATATTCTCTTTTCGAACAATCAATGAAAACGCGTGGTCAAAACAATTTTTCGTGGAAAGCTTAAGAGAAACATTTCCCGAAACTCCTTTTCACCGCAAATGTATAATCGATTTTTTAAAAGGCCCGTAACTACGAGATACCTAATTACAAAAGTCACGTTTAACGCGGAAGTTAAATAACATTGGTAAGCGATAATGATTACATGTAGCAATAACAAAAACCTCCAAATAAGATTTAACTTTATAACTTCATATAGCGATAGGAAAGTTTTTCTAGCGAAAAATGGAAATAAGGTGAGAAATAAACAGCTCCAGTTAAAATTGTCAAGATTTTCTTATTTAAACGTTTTTTTCCTCAATAAACATAAATAAAAACTACTTATATTTTTCAATTAACCTACGTCATGAGGTTTTATCGACAAATGTAAGCACCCTAAGCAAATAAATTACACAATGGGTATCCACATAAAAATGATTTCATTCTTTTAAACGAATATTTTTCTGGAAATGAAACAAAAACTCAAGTCTATTAAAAGTATAAATTAATCATTCTCATTTTATATTTTAGAAAATTTTTATCAACCCAGTTCATTTTTTAGTCAAATGCTTTAATCTCACAATTTTCACGTTCTACGTGTTAATAATTATACTTTTATTTTTTCGTGATTCTCATTTACGTGTGTTGCTCATTAATATTAAATTAGTTGAAGGTGCGTCATTGAAGAACAATTAAAAAATATATATATATTTCATAATAAAAATTACATCATAACTTTTTCAGAAAAATGTGTATTTCTTTAACGCAATAAAACATATTATGCCTCTACATATTTTATTAAGATAAAGAATTGTATAACAAACAGAGATAGAGATAGAATATTTACATTAACTTTCAAATTAATCAACACTCGAAATTTCTGTTTATTTTGATTTGGAAAACGAATATTGGGTTAAAAACTCAGTGTTGATTCCTTTAAAACGTAAAATAGTTAAATTCTGCTTGGAAGGAAAGTTCCACAGAATATTTATACACGGAGAAAAAAGTTTAAGTAAAAATTCCTATAATTTTTATTAAAAATTGCTATATTGTATACTAACCTGGA
>JAWWML010028264.1:0-13524 GCA_035047165.1 Ormyrus rosae
ATTTTTTTCTAAGTTTTGGATAAAGTATAGAATCAAAAAATCAAATAAAAAAAAATTGATTTTTTGAAATTTTTTCGTTATATAACCCCCTTAATCTTTTATATATTAATTTTTCGCAAACCGTAGATAAAATCGGTTGTAAGCTTATCGGCTTGCATGATGTGATCAATCCACTTGGTTTACCGAGTTTCGGAATCAGAATAATTTGAGCTACTTTCCATTGAACAGAGAAATAGCATATTCGTATTATAGAATTAATTAAGATTGTTATAAGCCGCATTTCTTTTTGAGGCACTTCTTTAATTAATTTCCCATTAAAATTGTCATATCATGCTGTTTTTTTGGTCTTCATGTTCTTGATAATATTAGTAACTTCTTTTACTTTGATGATTTTTATTAAATTTCCTTCTATACCACTTGTCTGTATATTGCTAAGTTTATTCTGTTTCTCCTCCAAGATAGTTCTACGATAAGGAGGTTCAAATACGTGTCGTAGATATTCAGCAAAGGTTCTAGCTTTCTCTATATCCGTTTTTGTCTATCTACCATAATTCTTTTGTAATGGAGTGTAGAGAAAAATAAAAGGAAAAGAGAAAAAAGCTGATTGATTTAGTTCTCTTAAATCCCGTTATGCGTTTGCGTCGAACGGGGCGCATCCGCTGTGCCAATCTTGCGTGCCGGTTTGCAAATCACACTAGTGAGGTTCACCTTCACTATGAAGGGTTCGGGAGACTCAAAGAGGCAAGAGGCAGATCAGATTAGCGTTGCAAGCGCGCCCGTCAATATCACCGCTTATAAGAGAAAATTGTATCAACCACTAATTTTAAGAAAATACGTGTATCAATAAACAATTTATTTTGTTACGAAGACAAGAAAAAAGTTTCTCTTTACAGGAGAAATGAACTGTTGCGGCCGTTTTATTTCTTTTGTAGCTTTCCATAGTGAACAATCGGTGTTATCTGTCGCACTTTTTTGCTAAGTAGCTTTGAACGTCATTGTTTTTTTCTTCGTATGTACATTTTGCTGAAGTCTTCTATTACTTAATTCAGCTTATTTTTTTATTAATTTTCGTTCTATTTTTCTATCATAATTTTTTTATTTTTATTTTTTCTGCTATTTCTTTTCGAACATTGTACGATATTTCAAAATTTTTTGTTGTTTTATTTGATATAGGGGTAGCTATGTTTACCGATCCGTGTATTTTGATATTTAGCTCTTCTATTAGATTTTCTGTATCTTCTGGAGTTTTCAAACGTATTTTATACGTAATGTTTTCATTTGTTTTCTCTGCATATATTCCAGTTAGATTTTTTTATTATGAGGAACACAATTACTTAGTTTGTTTTTAACTTGAGCATTTAATTTAATTATGATTGAAGCATGGTCAGGGCTTAATCAAGCTTAAATCAAGACAAGATTCAGCAGCGAAGCGATTTCTATCTATTCCTTTTACAACTACAAAATCTATTTGAATTTTTCAAAAACTGATTAAGTCCGCAAATCACGTATATTAAGTTGGCGTAGTCACTTAAGGGGGTTATATACCTAAAAAATTTCAAAAAATCGAAATTTTTTTTATTACATATTTTGATTCTATATATCATAATCTATACTAAAATAAATTTTCAGGTAAAAATTTCAAAAACTTTTTCTGTTTCTGATCCGATAATAGTTACAGCTCCATCCAAGGAACTGTAACCTCTCTTCTGCCAGGTACCGTTTCCTTTTACTTTGAGGTTTTTGAACTCTTCTATTGTGTTGTCAGTAAGCTGTGGATTTTTTTGATCAATCGAGTCTTCTTGAGTTGTTTCATTATTTGTCAATTCAATCTCTTCTCTGGTAGTTCGTCCCATACTTTCTTCAGCTTCAGCATTAGCAGCTTTTTGTAATTTATTAAAGGCTTTAAATGTCACTGGTGGTGGCAAGTCTATAACACCACAAAAAATTTTCGACCAGTTAGTCCATTTCCACTTACTCGCAAGCACTGATCTCTGGTTCAGATCACACAAATTTCCTTGCTTACTGCAATTTGCAAACTTTTGAATAAATAGGCAGTTGAAGCACTGTAATTCATATTCACCTCCTAGACCTGCTTGTGAATTTTCTTTAAAAATGGTTTCACCTCCACATAATTTACAGCAGGTGGCAAGATTAATCATTTTTGATAAATTTTTTAAATGAAAAATCCTGTATCCAGAGTAAGATGTTGCTGGATACATTTGACGTTGAAGCTTTTTACTTGAAGTACTTGCTTCATCTTGCACGGGTCCTTTATTCCAAGGTTTCCTCTTTCGAGGCTTGGAAGAGCAGCCTCTTTTTCTATCTTTTTTGGCTGATCGAGATCTTTTTGATTCCTTTTTAGTTTTGCACTTATAAAAGTTTCCAAAAATAAAATCACATTTGTTTTTTAATTTACAATTGACAATTTACAATTCACTATTTACAATTCATTATTTACAAACTTTTTAATATGCGGAGAATTTCGTGTGCATGATGTTCAAAGCAGTATGTCTGTAATATGAAGTAACGCTGCCGTATACATAACTGCTGAAAGTGCAAATGTATAGCTGCACTTACAAACTACACTTTTATAATAATTTTTTAAACACAACACTATCAAAAAGTACCAAAAAGTAAAGCTTTATGTTGACTTAAGAGTAAGACCGGAAACAGAAAAATGAAAGTTCCTTTTAGCTTGACAGCTTGAAATGATAATGGAACTTTAAAATTTACCTGCTTTGAAATAATAGCACTGTGTCCAGGAGTGTTTTCTTTGAAGAAATTAAATGATTTGCTTCACTTCACAAGCGCGGTAAGCGCACTATATTCAAAGTTTCAAAATTGAAATTCTTTTATTTAAGTTTTGAAAATCATTAAATCATAATATAAAAATGTTTCATAATGTTAAAATAATAATTAAACTATTTTTACAGTGATTTTTTTAGTAAACTTAAATTTAATATTTTTAGAAAATTACATTTTAAGCCGTAACTTTTAAAATTTTTTTAATTTGTTCCTAAACATTTTTTTCTAAGTTTTCGATAAAATATAGAATCAAAAAATCAAATAAAAAAAATTGATTTTTTGAAATTTTTTCGGTATATAACCCCCTTAAATAAACTATGCACACTTTATTAATAACTGTGGTTTATCGCTAAAAGAGAGGGCGAGATCCAACGCGTGACTATACGTCCTGCTTATTGCGCGTCGGAAAGCAAAGTGAACGAGTTTACCAAATTCGGTCGGCTAAACACTTGTTCGAATGTAACGATAACACTACTCGCGTCAATTGAGAATACATCGAGACCTTTATAGCCTATTAAATTATCGAATTGAATTTAAAACTACATCACACCCCCTCAATTATATAATTTAATATTTTCATTACATAAGTAATATTTTTTAAAAACTTTTATAAAAACCTTAGACTACTAATTTAACGCGTTTCTTTTATACAAAGTTAACATTTTTAAATTTTTACGAACATTATTTTTCACTATCTTCTTTCTTTGCTAAATTTCTCTTAAGTCCAATACCATCAATAAATGCTTTAAGATTACTGCTATTGACTAGTTTGGTGAGTGAGTAGGCGAGCATATGATCTGATGGAGTAAAGATGACCTTGATTTCTTGTCTATCGATGTTTTCCCGAATGAAATGATGACGTACGTCGATATGTTTGGTCCTTGTTCTGAATCATGAATTTTGCTGAGGTCAATCGACCCCTTATTGTCACAGTAGATGAGCAACGGCGCTTTCTGGTATTTGATTAGTAATTCAGAAGCAAGCCGGTGAATCCAAAGGGCTTCTTGACTGGCGGACGACAACGACAAATATTCTGCTTCTGTGCTCGAAAGAGCGGTCATTGGTTGTCTCATACAATTCCAGATGATAGCTCCTCCTTGTACCAAGAAAATGTAGTCAGTTGTAGATCGTGGCTTGTCGGAGTTTAACGCCCAGCTGGCAGCGCAATACCCTATGATTCTTGAGTCTCGTGTATACCTAAGCTTAAAATTTCTGGTACGTTGCAGATAACGGAGTATTTTTTTGACCATGCCCCAGTGTGATTCATTGTGTTCTTGATTGTACCTGCTGATCACGCTGATGGCGAAGGCAAGGTCCGGTCGTGTGGCCTGGACTAAGTATAGTAAAGATCCGACTGCACTCTGATACGGCACTTCAGTTGAGTTGAAGGTCTTCTGCGTCGATGAGGGTGGAGCTGGAATGGCATTTAGCTCCATAGGAGTGCTGGTACTCATGCATTCGCCCATACCGAAGTGGTTTAGCAATGAATCGATATAATTGGTTTGATCGAGCTCTATATTGCCTTTAGCCTTGTTCCGGTGCACATTTATTCCCAGGCATTTACGCAGCGGTCCTAAATCTTTTATTGTGCATATTTTTTGTAGTCCTTGCTTTAATATTGCGTAAAAGTCGATGCTATCCGTGAATACGATGAGGTCGTCTACAAACAACGCAACAATAATACATTTAGTTGTAGCGTAGTGACTATATACATAAGCATCGTAGTTGGACTGAGTGAGTTTCATTTGCTTGAGTGTACGGTCGAGCTTCTGATTCCAATTCAGATTGGCCCAATTTGTTTCCATTGTAGATGGCCTTCCTCAGTAGACAGACCACATGTTCTTTTCCATTTTCTACAAAACCTTGTGGTTGCTGCAAGTAAACAGTTTCTTCCACGTCACCATGAAGGAAAGCCGTCTCCACATCTAGGTGGAAAATATTTAGCTGCTTTCTTGCTGCGTGTGCAAATAGCAATCTGAAGGACGTAAAGCGTATGACTGGCGAATAAGTTTTGTCGTAGTTCACGCCTTTCACTTGCGAAAAGCCTTCTGCAACTAATCTGGCTTGGTAGCGAGTTGAGCCATCTGTAGTTACTTTCTTCTTATAAATCCATTTACTCCCGACTATTGCTTCTCCTGAGGGAGGACAAATCCCAAGTCGAATTTGGGATGGATGTGTACTGTAATGTATTCTTCTTGCATAGCCTTTTTCCATTGAGTTGATTCGGGTCCCGATACAGTTTCTTGGTAATGTTTTGGCTCACCTGGTTCGGTAATTGCTGAATACGTCACAAAGTCATCAAGGTGTTTGGGCTTCATCCTTTTACGTTGGAATTTACGGACAGTACCAGCATCGAACTCCTCTTCTTGACTTTCTTCATCGTCTGACTGATTGTGAGTCCTCTTAGAGGCTGACCTGATCAGTAGTTGACGATTTGGTGCTGGTTGTTGTATAGGGCGTTTGTGTACACCTTTCACAGTTTTCTTCTTATTATTAATACTAATTTCTTTTGATTTATTTACACTATTTACAGGTTCGGGATCTATGTCCATATGTGCAGGTAAGTTTTCAGCTTGGTTCTCCTTTTCGGGTTCTTCTTGATGTTGTTCCTCTTGTTTATCAAAGGTAAGTATACAATCTTAGGTTGTGAAGTTGCAGAACTCTGATTTTCTTCAAAGAATTCGACGTTGCTTGAAGTAAACACCTTATGATCGTGAGGATTCCATAGTCGATATCCTTTCTGATTTTCACTGTATCCAAGCATTATTGCTGATCTAGACGTAGGTTGCATTTTTTATCTCTGATGACTGGGTATATAGGTCCTCGCTCGACAACCAAATACCCTTATGTGGGATATGTCTGGTTTCTGTCCTGTCCATAATTCTTCTGGCGTGCTTTCTCCCAGACATCTCTTCGGGCTTCTATTGAAGAGGTAACATGCGATGGAGACGGCTTCTGCCCAGAACTTACTTGGGAACTTGCTTTCTGCAAGCATACATCTTGCTTTCTCTAATAGGATGCGGTTGACCCTCTCCGCTCTGCCATTCTGTTGAAGTTGATATGGGATTGAAGTTTCGTGCTTGACTCCTTGGTTGCCCAATTAAAACTTGAGCGTGGAATTGATATACTCTCATCCGTTGTCCGTCCTGAGAGTTTTTATTCTATAGTCAGTCTGGTTTTCAGCATACTTAGCAAATTTCATGACTGTAGCAGGTACTTCATCCTTATGTCTCAAAAAATAAACAAATATCATCCTCGAATAATTTTCTTAATATTCATCCAAAAAGGTGATGAAGTATCTTGATTTTCCAATGGATAGATCTTCGACGTAACAAACATCGATGTGTACAAGGGCCAAAGGCGTAGACGCACGTTTGTTTTTGACCTTAAAGGGTTTGTTCACTAGCTTACCTGCAACACACACTTCACATTTTGCAAGCTGATCTTTTTCAAGTTTTATTCCGGTAGCTGCATGACAAAGTTCTTTTAAATATGTGGCATTTAAATGAGCCATCCTTCTGTGCCATAAATTCATACTGTGAGGAACTGTGAGTTTTAGAGCCACCTTGTACTTGGCATTGGAGTGTTTTTGATTACTGGACTCAAGGTTCAGTTTGTAAATATTGTTGTCACTGAGCCTACCTTGTAGGACAACAGCTCCTCGTGGATTTTCAACCTTACACTTCGTTCGCACGAAGGTAACTCTGTAGCTGTTTCTTGGCAATTGCACTGAATGATACCAAATTTGAGGTTATAGTTGGCGCATGTAATATCTTTTGTAAAATAACGTTGGTACTGCCTGTAGGTCCATTGTGGCACAGCAAAATTTCGCCTTCTCCGCGCACAGGCAATTTTGTTTTATTAGCCGCTGTGACATTGGCTGTTTTTGTCTTTGTTACCTTTGTTATATTACTGCTGTCGCAGCGCATGTGGGCTGAGACGCCCGAGTCCAGAATCCACTCACTGCGATTTGCTGTGCTCGGCAAGTCAACGGCAAGCATTGCGTTCTGTGAGTCAGCAGCACTGATAGTATCTACTGTATGAGTACACCGCGCGGACAGCGCGGCGGTAAGAAGCGCACACACACAGTGTTTTCTTCTTCGCTATCGGATGCTGCTTCGGCCGCGCACGCACTTGGGTTTCTGTGATTCGGTGCTGTGCATTGACTCACGAAATGTTCGTACCATAGACTTACAGAGATAGACTGCGCCTCCTGTCTAAAGCGTTGAGGACGGGATAAAAGAGAGAGGGCAATAGCTGGGGTCATTCTTTCTCTTTCTAACTCGGAACCATAAACCAATAGAGTTACGAGTTTCTCCCCACCAAACGGCAATTAGAAAGAGAGTGGATGACTCCAGCTATTGCCCTCTCTCTTTTATCCAGTCCTCAGCGCTTTAGGCAGGAGGCGCAGTCTATCTCTATAAGTCTATGGTTCGTACCTATTGCAATTATAGCACCGGTCGGTGGATTTTGCCCTGCGTGGACCCTGATTTTTCCACGTTGTATAGCGCTCTCTATTTGAGCCATGGCGTCTCGGTAGCTGTGTGGGTCGTGCATGCGTTTGGGCTTGAAGCTCCCGTACTTCTAAATCGTTACCTGCAATATCTTTTTCTGGCTCTTCTAATAATTTCATTTTGATCTGCGGTGATATCTTGGCCGAAGCTACTAAGAGCCATAATCATGGGTTTGTACGATGGCGGGAGACCTGCGAGCAGCAGCACTCCAACCAGGTCGTCTGGTAGCCTTGGCCAATTGTCATGAGCTTCTTCGATGCGGAGATAATTCTTGAAACGTAGTCCTTCATTGATTTGCAGTTTTCGAGTTTTGTAGTAGTTGCTTCTTGCAATGTTCACTTTGCTAGCCAAGCTTTTATCGCCGTATGTCTTAACTAATTCTGTACACGCGTCCTTCGGAGTTTGTGCATTCTCTATATATAGTAGATGTCGGGTTTGATGACTAGAACGATCCGTCCTCATGCCTTTTGCAACTTCTTAGGGTCTGTACTGAGTACTGAGTTGACCACCGGACGGCGCTTTAATGGTATCACAAAGATCTTCCACTTCTAAATACGCGCGCATGGTCACTGCCCACGATCTATAATTTTCTCAGCCCACTAATTTATCAATCGGCTGAAACGGACTATTCAGATTGCGATTCACCATTTCTTACTGCTCTCGCTTACGATACCGAATATTTGTAAATTACTGAACACCACACTCGGCTCGATAATATGGAAGCTTTTGAGATGTTTTTACAATAAATAAAGTCGTGTTAAATAAACTATGCACACTTTATTAATAACTGTGATTTATCGTTAAAAGAGAGGGCGAGGTCCAACACATGACTATATGTCCTGCTTACTGCGCGTTGGAAAGCAAAGTGAACGAGTTTACCAAATCCGGTTGGCTAAACACTTGTTCGAATGTAATGATAACACTACTCTCGTTAATTGAGAATACATTGAGACCGTTATAGTCTATTAAATAATCTAATTGAATTTAAAACTTCATCAAAAAATAATGTTCGTCACACGGGCGGGCTACGCCGGCGCTCGTGCATGCAGATCACGTTCGAGGCGTAAAAAGTCCATTTTACGCCCTTGTATTATTTATAATACTGATAATTTTAATCTTTGGGACAACACGACCATTACATAAAATATTTATTCAAAACATTTTTAAAAATCGAAATATTACGATACAGTTAATAATTAAGGCTAAAGTGTACTTAACTTTTTGATATAATATATTTTTTAATAATGATTCAGTCGATAATACCTGGGATACAAGTTGGATATAAATTTTAACAAAATAGAATTTTCTTGAATTACAAAGTTTTTCCAACACTTTTTATGCTTCTAGGGCGCCGGCGTGAAAATAAAGAAAATGAGAAAAATAGTGAAGACATAAAATGTGATATCAGTTATGGAAGCAGCAGGAGAGGACGCGGAGTTACCGGTAGATCTGGACGTGGTGGTCGTGGAGCTGGTCGAGGTCTAGGTCCAAGAACTTTTGCAAATCGAATGGACTCTTCGAGTTCGAGTTCACATAATTTTAATAGACCAATAGATACGTGGACTGGAAATGAAGAGCAAATAAATAATTGCAAAGAAACAAAAATAGGTTAGTTGGAATGTATTATTTTATACATAATATTTTTAAATTTTTTTTTATAATAAAACATTTTAGTATACAACAAATGAAAAAACCGCTGCTAATTGAATTTGATTTGAGTAACTAACTATATTATTCCTTTTTTAACGGTTCGAATTGAATTGTACATGTAATTTAAAAATCAATAAGCCTAAAAAATGAAGCTTGAGCAATCTGGGTTGTAACTCAGGAACAGACGCTCAAGTAAACAAGCTGTATGGAGAGCCCCGCTCTTAGAAATATCTAAGGCGACAGGAAGTGTGCAGATGAAGAAAGGTCTGCACAGCCGTTCAGGATTGTAAAACCTAACATTAACGTAATAAATACGCGCAGGCTCTTGAATGCCTTTACAGTAATCGACTCTAATACAAAGTAGCTAAAAAACACTGCGATCACTTTGTAACAATATAGCTTACTAGCTGCTTTTAATAATTTAGCGCATCAAGACTAAATTATCATGCTTACCGAAGAGCGGCAAATAAACACCGCTCTTTTACGAGTGTTTACAGCTGAGCTTATACACACTCAGCTGACCGGAAAATAAAGGAAACTTTGACGGACTGTAAATTATTATTCAGAGTTTTAATATTCAAACTTAACTTATTAACTATGCTTAAATATTAATATTCACAAAAAACTTTATTCGCCGAATTTTTAACCTGTAACAGAAAAGTTAATTTCGCAAACGTTAGACTTTAATAATCGAGCTAGCTATACTAAATACACGTCTAGATATTCAGAGGAATCCGAGAAACGGCCCCGAGCGTATAAACACTACGGGTGAATTCCCTTCTAATTCGGCAATCATTCACCGAAAACTCTTTGCGATTCTGCGAAACGCGCTAATTTATACAATTTTGAGTAGAGGGGATTTTTTCGCGAAAGCCCTCTACTCTACCTCACTCACCTCCGAGCCGTCGAGGCTTACATATTAACGGTTTTGATTATATTTATAAATCTATTTCTTGTGCAGAGCGGGATCGCTGCTCTGTCACAACTTCACTACACTACACTACACTACAGTACACTACATTGTACTGTACACTGGCGATGGCCCCGTCGCTGTTGAAGAAGACGTATCGTTTCCTCCCTTGCTATCCTATAGCTATAGTGGTTACACTTAGCTGGCTAGCACTTCTCTCAGTACTCCTGTGCTGTGTGTTGGCGAATCTGCAAATCTAATATAATATAACATTTAATAGATCTACTTTTTCAACCTGAAATTGACGTCAAATTTCTAAAAACCTATTACATTCTACTAAAAATTTAGCACATGACACAGAAAAAACTTTTTACAATTATAATTACTAACTTCTTTGAAATGTTAAGGACAATGAAAGATGTTCTAAATGTCAAAAAATTCGAATGTCATAAAACAAAGCTAACGTGACTCTTCTCTAAAAAATTAAGGCCCCTCTTTGTCGAACATTGTTACTGAAGGCTTGAATGAACATCAATTAATTACATCTGCATTACTAAAATTACATAGCTGCACTTTCTCTCCAATACATAGAAGCTTGTAGTAATCCAAGCGCATGAAGTTCAATGCCGCCCAAAGGTGCAGATTTGTAACGTACTTACAAGTTTCACTTCTAAAATAAGAAACAACGCTATATCAAATCAAATAACACTATAGACTAGGTGAATGTGTACAGATGGCGCCATTTAAACCGCACATCTAACCTAAAACTCCTCATGAACTCTTCGCTATCCTAAAACTCTGATATTCGAGCATTCTTTTTGACTACAAATAAAATACGCTTGAAAAATAATACAAGCGAATAGACTATTATAAGGTGTCAGATTACTAATTCCGATGCTAAGTGCCAGTTGATAGAACTCGACATTCTGAACAATAAAGTCTGGTACGCCAAGTGCGCCAAGAGCATAGTTTCTCAGATATGCTAATTTGAAAATTGATAAACTTAGACTAATAACCACACCGCTCTGCTATTAGGCAAGCGGCGGGTAGCAGGACCGGTGGGCAAAGCCTAGCGGGAGTCATCGCGGAGGCGGCCAGCGTGAGAGCAAGAGAGACCGAGAAATAAGAGAGGGAGCATAAGCCAGTAGGAAGCCCAGCAAGACACGCTTACGTGTAGGCGAAACACAAGCGTCATTTCTCACTTAAGGCGATCATAAAGTCTTATTGAACGAGAGGCATCGATAGACCGTTAGACTGAAAAGTAGTCTCGCGTGGGCAAGTTTCAGCCTTTTAATAAAGTTTTGTAGCTATTCTGCGATTTCTTGACTCAGGAAGAGTCGTTTTTGATTCTAGGACTTAGCAGAGTCTGGATAAGTGACTTAAAAGACTATCAGGCTAAAAAGAAGCCTTACGTGGGCAAGCTTAAGATTTTTATGAAAATTTCTTTCTCCTTGATGCGAATTCAAGGTTTTTGAAGACTCGTTTTTTTAGGTGATCGTGAAGGCTTGATGATCGAAGGAAAAAGGATAGCTGGAAGTATGAGAAAAAGTATGGCTGAAAGATTTGGAAAAAGTATAGCTGGAAGTGCAGAAAAGAGGCACTTGGAACCCATACTTTTAATCTTTGCAAAATGGGCACTGCAGCATAGCTTCTTCTGACTTAAAATGATTCCACGGGGTGCTTTATTCCTTCGAAATCTCTCATAAAGATAGCAGTGGGAAATCCATCAAGTTAAGTCTTAGATATGAGACCTGATTTTAAATGTTGCCACGGAGAGAATAAAAATTATTATTCGCTCGCCATCGGATTTTGTCCAAAAGGAGATTCCGTTTAATCTCTCTATTCGGAAAAAATAGATTTGTAACCGCCAAAAAATTAGACGCTGACGGGAGCTCGACCCATCTCTCTCTCTCTCTTTCTCTCTCGAACTTGAAATCGAACGGCGCGAAAGAAGAACGGTACTGCACTCACGTCTTATGTGTCTTATTAAATTCATCAATTGATTTCCAAGTACCAATACAAGAATGAAGTTTGTACATTCTAATAAATAAATTAAGTAGCAACAAAATCCAAACTAATCAAAAGAATTCTTTTAAATTTTCAAGAAGGTTCTTAATATATCTTTACGACAAAAATTTTATCAAAAAATAAAGTTTTAATTCAACTATTTACGTCATTTAACATGTGTCTTCGTAATATACAAATCTTGGAGCAAGCTTGGATAAAAGTGCATGGGCTAAATCAAGTTTTATAAAAATCGTATAATAAAATAATGTTCAATATAAGAGCAAAAAGCTGATTTTAACCTGATGTTACCTTTTTACACTATCTTCGTTTTGAAGAAAAGTAAATAACAATTTTAAGTACATTGAATTTTTTTTAGTAATTATTAGTCAAAGAAAACTATTTTATATTTGATTTGAACTATATTGCTGAAACTAATGTAAACAATCATAATAAAATAATAAGAATAATATGACTGTAATATGCATAATTTCAATACCATATATAATTTAAAATGGTTATAAACAAAAACTAGCAGATAAATTTTAAAAATTCTTTTTAATTTTGAAAATTTAGTTAAAGTCGAAAAAAATAGTCGTCGATTATTGAAAGAAACCGATTATTCAATAAGATAAAGATATTCAAAAAATTTAAAAAAAAAACCTTCATATCTATGGAATGTGACAGTTCAGTTGGCCCGGGCCAAACTGCCCACCCGACAATAAATAATTAATAGATTAATGGGGGGAGAGAAGGCAACTTCACCGGACCCAAAGGAAGCACCTGCAAGAAGAAGAAATATTAACCCTATGTTAGGAAAATTCACTAAGTAAAGCTACAATGATACTGTATAGGAAAACCAGTATACAGATCTTCACCTACCTTAATTGCTTGTCGTGAAGCTCCTTGCAGTGGCCTTCGCACCTCCTTCAATCTTGGCAGCAGCTCCAGGCGCATAGAAGTCCCTGCGCTGGCCTTGCTGTTCTCGCTTTTCCACTGGGTGAAGGGGCTCGAACAGCATAACAATAATCTGTAAACAATCAAGAATTAGAATGTTACTTAGATTAGTAGAAGAGAGTACCTTACTCGGTCATATTAAGAGTAGGCCTCTCACACTACAGACATTAACACAGGAAAGTGAGGTTAGGACGGCTTGCTGATAAACTGCAACTATAGCTCACCGGAAGTTAATATGGATCATCACCAAGCACTACATCAACAAGAAGCCCTACAGGACTGTACCTACCTGAATTGATGCCTTCACTGACAGTAGCTTCAACAGGGAGTCCCACTACTTGCAAGCGGCGCGGTTGTCATCGCGCCCGGCTCCACATACGCTGCTAGTCGCCCGAATCTCCAGTAGGGGAAAGGTATCGGTTGTGGGCACCCTTTTGCTTTTGGCTCGTAACTTTTCATGAAGTGCATATTTTTTCGGACATATCTGTAGAAAGCTGGAGACATTAGCTAACTACTAATGAAGAAATAAAACCGATTCCGTCAAAGAGAAAAATTTTGTTCAAAATTTTGTGAAGTGGTCATTTTTGGCAAAAAATTTTTTTTGGTGTGGTTGTGGGCACCCTTGCAAAATCTGCTGAAAATAGGAAAACATGAAGAAAAATCACCAAGAATATAGAAAAAATC
>JAWWML010028285.1:0-13518 GCA_035047165.1 Ormyrus rosae
TAGGAGGCCATTATCCGCGATGAACTCCAAGATTTGTTGGTGCGCGACCGCCTCAAGAATTTTCGATGCTGTGCATAGAATGCTGATCGGTCGGTAATGGCTGAATTCGAGCGGTGAAAATCTTTTAGGCAACGGCAGCACAATGGCTCCTTTCCAGGCGTGCGGGAATACACCCGATTGCAGCGAGCTGTCGAAAATATTCAAGAGGGGGTTTAGTATCGAGGGCATGCACCGTTGAAGAAGCGACATTGGGAGATCATCAGGCCCATGCGCCCCTGAGCGCAAACGACTCATCGCGTTAATGACTGCGACAGGATCCACGTGCTTGAAGTAAAAGCGATCCTGCGGGGCTATGCGAGCCGACGAGTAGCGCAAAGAGAGAGAGAGAGAGAGAGAGAGAGAAGCCGATTATCATTACCGGCCCCCCTCTCCTCAGCGCCTCCACTGGTGGCAGGTCGCTCAGCTAGTTGCGCAGGCTCTAACGGCGGAGAGGCGAGAGAGCCATATCTACCTCTCTCTCTCGCACTCACAGTCTTCGCGCCGCCTGTCACGCTGAATGGAGCCGCGCGTGGGTCGTCGCCGATTACGAAAGTGCGTGCGGTTGTGAGCCTCTTCGCTGTGCACTGCATCCTCTTCTGAAGCGTGACATCGCCGGGAATTTCTTCGCTACTTCTCCTCGCTGTTGGGATTCGCCGTGTCGTCTTCTGGAGATGTGCGCTGAGGATCTGGTTGTTACGTCGTTGTGTTCCTGCGTGCTTCGTCTTCAGCACTCCTGCCCGATTCCCCTTAGTTACCCGGTACGTTTTTTACTTTTTATTTGCTTTAGGTAACGAATCGGTCTAGGTGCGGATTCGTTGCTGCTTTTTCTCTCACTCATTCATCCATGCATGCCTCTTGTTTATTTTTTCCTAACCTCTACTAACTCCTTCCTTCTCTACTCTAAGCGCTGAGCCTGTCTCTGGGATAAGCCTCTCTGTTTTTATTTAATATTAATAATAAACCTACATCCTTATTCTAACTCTTTCCAAGCTTAAAACTATTTTATCCTACTTCTTTTGGCGTTGGCGGTGGCTAAAGCTGGCTCCGATAGCCTCAATTTTGGCTACAGGTTTTTCTGGCCAACTTTGGTGTTTTCCAACCGATCTTCCTGATTCTAATTTCCATAATAGTATAAATTATAACAAACTTTTTCAGCCCTTAACCTTTATCCTATCTTATTTCTAAGAGAAGTTATGGCTCTGACAAAATTTGTTGTTAGAAGCGTATCGACTTTCCTTTGACACTTCAACTTTTCCTTGTTTCTTTGCATTCTAGCTCTCTTTTCTAGGTGCTCTCACTCTCATATAATTACTTCAATTCTTTCCTAACATAATTGCATTTTTCTTACTCAATAATTACTTTTTTTAGGAAAAGTTGAAGTGACCTTGGAGAGTGAGGAGAAATCTCATCACATTCCCCTCCCCTAGACCGGAACACTCTCCATGAGTGTTCTGTCTATTCTAATACAACGCTGGAGGCTTATCCCTGCAAGAAAACAAACAAAAAAAAGAGAATAATCCTATCTATCGCCATTGCCGTCTAGATAATGAATTAATCCAACTGAAAAGAATCTTACTTGCTATTTATTGATTAATATTTATTAGAAACTGATCAAAAATTCTGTTAAACGACAAAAAGAATGAAAAAGTGTATGAAAACAGAATAGACATGTGGGGTCGTCGCTGGATAAATAACTAACGGGGGTCACGTCGCTGTTGCCTCCCCGCACTCTCTGGTTCTTAATGGCGTTTGGCCTTGTAGTCGGCCACGCACTCCTTCATCAACTGGTCCGCCACCTCCCCGAGATACAACGCCGTCGAGGCTCTGGGCCAACTCACGGAGTTGTTCGACTAGGGGACGATCCGAGCTGGCCTTCGGAATAGCCCCTGTAGTCGCTGGCGAAGCCTTTGGCGACGGTGTTCGCCGGACGTCCCCCTGGGACGCAGTTCTTCGAGCTTCGGCTCATGCAGCCCGGTCGGCTGCCAACCTCTTGCGACGAAACTCGTCCACCGACTGCCGCCCGAACTTCCTCTCCAAGAATGCCTCGTGCGGACCGCTGCAGCGAGGGCAAGTTGTAGCGTGATCCCAGCCCTACCGCAGTTGTTGCAGTAATCGTGATTACGCGGCTTGGGACACGCTGACTTTTTGTGTCCCTCCTGCCAACAGTTGATGCACGCTCGCGGAGGAGGGTCCACCTCTGGATCGGTGGGAATGATCACCAAACCACCGAACATAACCCCGGTAGTTTTGACCGGCAGCTCGAGTGGTCGCCATGATTCTTGGCGAGGGGTCTGGGAGGATGAAGCGGAGTTCGACTGGGGAGTCTGACGGAAGACGGTCCCCGCCGAACCGTCCCCTGCCCCCACTGACGTCTTGCTCTCTTCCTTCCCGATAGACACCTGATCCGACTTAGATCCTGAGGCTTCAAAGGGGTTCGGCTGGGGGATCTGACGGGAGACGGTCTCCTCTAAACCACTCCTCGCCCCCACTGACGCCTGGTCCTTCTCCTCTTCCGTTGCATCCATCAAGAGATGGTCGTTCTCGTCTGGAGATTGAGCGTTGGAGTCGCCATCTTCTGGCTCGGACAGGTCGTCGCTGTCCAACTCCTCTTCTTCATCTTCGGGCCATGACCCAGTAGAGATGGAAGAGCAACCATCTTCCTTCTTTGACGGTTCATCCAGGTACCAAGGCGCGATTGGGCGGATGAGATTCTTAACCGCCGATCCTCTCGGTGACCACCAAGGGTTACCACGGTTAGGTAGACGTGGTCCCATCTCATCGGACCCTTGACTAATCGCTGGAGTTGTTCTCGCCGGAGATGTCTGCGAGTTCTTTTCATCTGCCATATCGCTGATTTTCACTGATCTATAATAATAAAGAGAAAAACGAACTGAATAAGGGGAGATTATTTCTAAATCTACTTCTTTTTTTTCCTACACTAACGTCGCCGTTCGCGGGGTGCACCTTCGCGGTCGGTAGGTCGAACCTGCCGCTGGTTAACGAATTAATCGCGAAACGAAAGGGGCGCGCCTCGCGGGGGCATGTAACGTTTCAATTCGGAGACATGGGATTTTGCGATTCTACGATTCGTACCGCTTCCGAAAACATAGACGACGGGAGACAGAATCTCCTCAATGATGTAGGGCCCGTCAAATTTTGGGGCTAACTTGGCTGAAAACCGAGTAACCGCGTTGGAGAGAGGGTGCGTTCTTCTCAGCACCAAATCTCCGACATTAAATCGAGAATCCCGCTTGTTCCGGTTATAATATTGGCTCTGTTTCTTCTTAGCCGCATCAATACTTTTAGTCACTAGTTCCCGCAGAGCATCTAGTCGCTTCATCCGCTCGCACCAAATTGCTGGGTCTGTAAAATCTATCTTTGATTTAGCTTCCACCTCTCGTCGAAGACTCTACACTGACGCTGGGTGTCTCCCGAAGTTCAAAAACGCAGGTGAAACGCTGGTACTAGTTTGTACCGCTGTGTTTATTGCATTTCTGAGCTCGTGAACATGGAGATCCCATTCACGGTGATCTGCGCCTACGAAGGTTGCGATCATGGTCTTGATGGTGCGGTTGCTCCTCTCAACCGGGTTTGCCTGAGGGTGATAAGGCGGGGTTGTCGAGTGTTCAATTCCGTACTCTTTCAATCTCTCTTTGAGATGTTTATTCTCGAACTCCCGACCATTATCCGTTAGCAAGTACTCTGGAGTACCCCAGCGAAAGATCACTAGGTCTTCCAGAGCCTTTACTACTCCCTTGGCATCCGCTGATCTTAAGGGTTTCATTTCCACCCAACGAGTAAAAAGGTCTTGAAAACCACCATATAACGACATTGACTCTTGCTGGGAGGAAATTCCATAAGGTCCGCTGCCACCACCATCCAGGGTTTCTCCACTACTCGCTGACCCAATAATCCTTGTTGTCCGGATTGGCTGACTTTGAAGCGCTGACACTCTGAACAATTTCTCACGTACTCGTGAACGCTGTGCCATAACCCGGGTCAAAAATATTCTCGAGCAATTCGCTCGTACGTTTTGGCTAGGCTAAGATGTCCTGCTGACACGTCGTTGTGAGTTTTGTCCTCGTTTTCAGTCACTGGGTCGAGCAATGGATCTTCTTTACGTCTGTACAGGAGTCCATTTTCGATTTTCCACTCTGGAAACTTCTTCGGTGTCCCTTGCACTTCACGTCGCCTGATGTACCACTCATCACTGATCTCAGTGAACGATGCCACCTTATCTTCCTCCTCTTGGAACATTCGCGAGAGCGCGTCAGGGACATGATTTATAGCACCTTTCCTATACTTGACCTCGAAGTCCCATTGTTGGAGCTGGAGCGCCCAACCGCGAATCTCCCTGTAGGATCCTTTAAGTTTCGCAGATATCGCAGAGCAAAGTGATCGGTGATCACTGTGAAGTGATACCCTTCCAGATATGGACGCAACTTCTTAATTGTCCATATGATCGCTAAGCACTCCTTTTCACTGGTGTGTGACGTGATTTTTATTTTTAAATAAAATTACACAATTTTATATTTTCCCGTACCACGGGCACAAACTCTTTATTTTTGATTCTCTTACAAAATATACTCGCGCTAGGATTTCGTCTCAAAAGGGAGTTCCGTCGAACTCTTCTTGCCGGGAAACAAGAATTTAATCGCGAAATTACAATTTATCTGCTCGCGTTAGGCTTGACTCCGCTGTCAAGCTCGCTTCTATCTCTCTTACACACACGCGCTCTCACAAAGAAATTCGCGTTCGCTCTGTATGCTTGACTCCGCTGTCAAGCTCGCTTTATTTCTCTCACACACACTCTACGGACGAAATACACGGCGCACGCGAAATCTACTATTTTACACACTCGTGCAACGGAATCTAAATTCACGGACGCGCGCTAACTCTTTTCTCCTTTCTCTCTCGGATACTATTCGGCTCGCCTGCCGTCGCGCGCGCTAGCTCGAACAAAGAATAACGCAAAGAATTCGCGGAACGCAATCAGAAGCTGGGTCCTACCTTTGACCAGATCGATGAAACGCTCCGCTCCTATTCTCTCGCTCTCGGGCGCAAGCTGCCGTGTCCTGGAGTCCGTTGTTCTGCTTGACGACGGCGAAGCTCGTGCTCTCTCTCTCTCTCTCTCTCTATCTCGGGCACTTTCTCGCTCTCGGGCGCAAAATCAATGACCTGACTCCTGTCAGGTTGGCGGTCAGGATCAAAGTCTCTTGCTGCTCGCACACTTTTCACACTTGCTTTCTCGATTTTTCGCACTGACACCTCGATTGCGCGGGAACACGACTATTCTTTCGAGCGGGTCAGCGAACACTGCTTGGCGCTGCAAGTTCGAACTGCGAGATTCGACGTTGCCGAACTGCGGCAGCCAATCACCGGCGGGGACTAGTTCGCCGCCGGTGTCGCTCTCTCTCTCACTCACTCATCCTTTCAATCTTTTCGCTTTTAATCGGCCCGATTTGTGACTATAGTTGGCACCGAAAAATCCGCAATTTATTCCTACGTACGCACATGCACGTACGTTCACAAATTCTAATTCTATCTCACGTAGGAGATTTACAAATTTCTACGCGCCAATTCTCTCTCTCTCTCACTCGTTCGCTCACTGCGCCGGCGCGGCGCGCCGAGAGACCGACGGCCGCGCCACTCACTCTCTCTCACGGGCGCGAAGTTTATAAATTTGAATTTTTCCTTTTTCTTGTGACGATGCCCGTCACAGGTGGTGTAATTGCGCTCGGTCGCTTTAAGGACACGGCTGATGTAAACGACGGGATGTTCTCCATCCTCCTTTTCCTGCGTCAACACCGCTCTCATCGCTAGATTACTTGCGTCACATTGGACCGTGAAAGTCTTCCTAAAATCTGGCCTAGCGAGAACAGGGGCTTCGGTGAGCGTTCTCTTTAAGCTATCGAAAGCCTCCTGCTGCTCTGAAGTCCATTCCCACGCTTGTCCTTTGCGCAGCAATTTAACTAGCGGGATCTTCATTTCGCTGTCCTTTACAATAAACCGGGCGTACCAGCCTACCATACCCAAAAAACGGCGCAACTGTTTAACATTCTCAGGCGCTGGGTAGGTCAAAACTGGTTCAACTTTAGCTGGATCTGGACGTAGTCCCTCGCTATCCAGTAAAAAGCCTAAATACGTGACTCTGGAGCAACAAAACTCACATTTGCCGCTATTCACCGATAACCCTGCTTCTGCTAATCGTTTTAATACAATCTCTAATCAGCGCTGATGTTCTTCGAAGTCCTCTGTTGTGATTATAATATCGTCCAGATACCCAAACACATGAGGTTCGAATTCTGGTCCGAATAATGCATCGATCAGTCGTTGAAAAGTCATAGGAGCGTTGGTAAGTCCGAAAGGCATCCGCTTAAATTGCCATAAGCCAGAGCCTGGTACTGCGAAAGCCGTATACTTCTTACTTTCCTCAGTGTTTGGCACTTGGAAGTACGCTTGTTTTAAATCTATCTTAGATAGATAACGGGCTCTACGCAGTTTATCCAGGATCCCATCCGTATTGGGGATCGGATACGCATCCTTGACAATAAGCTTGTTCAAGTCTCTGAAATCGATGCAGAATCGGTACGATCCATCGCTTTTCCTCACCATCAATGGAGCACTGGACCATTCGCTCGCTGAAGGTTCGATCAGACCTGCTTCATACATCTTCCTTACCTCCTCTTGGGCGATTTGCATCATATTTGGAGACATTCTCCTTGGCCGGTGTTTCACGGGTGTACCCTCTCGCACAGCGATGTGGTGCTCGGTCAAATTCGTCAATCCTGGCGTCTCTGATGGTGGAGGTAGGATTCTCTTCACAAGTCGCTGGATTTTCTGCTTCTGGTTATCACTGAGTAAGGATATTCCTACGCATTTTGCGCTTATGCAATCTTCGCTGTTGTTCCATTCTCCGTCGCTCGTTAAGAGAAAGGCGTGCCAAACGACGCCATTTACACTCCACAGAGCATTGCCGTGTTTTACGTCTAAATTCCAAGCACGACAGAAATCCATACCCAGTACGAGTTCGTAGTCTAGAGTATCGACTGCTTTCACCAACAGAGTGCGGGTGATTCCATCAATTTCTAATTCCCACTCTAGAACTCCGAGGATTTTGGCGCAATTACCCATTGCACTACGCATGGAACTTTCTGTAGGCGTGAACCTATCGCAGAAGCGATTCGCTAGGCGTGGCCCTACGACAGAAACTACTGAGCCTGGGTCGTAAAGTACGAAGTAGGGTTCTCCCTCTACCATCACTTGTAAGAAGTATCGATTGTCACTGGACGATTGCGGTTCACTCGCTGCGCTGACTTGTAGGCACCCGATTTTCTCTTCTTCTCCCCTATCGCTGGCAAAACTTTCTTCTTTCTGTAAAATCAAGCCACGCGTGGCTTCTCCCCTCCCCTCGACGAAACGTCGCGGGTGAGACATTGAGCTCGAACTACCGTCGCCGGCTGGAATTGTCTCTGGAATCTGAAGGGGCTTACTCTTGATGTCACGACCTGAAGGATAGAAACTCGCTGAGGGTGTTCGCTGGCCGAAGTTTCTCTCTCCTTCGCACCAGTTACTAGGCCTAGAGCCATGCTTCTCTTGGCTCCTCTTCATTCTCTTCCAATAAGAAGCTCACTGCCTTCTTCACAATCTCCAACCTCTGGTAATCTTCCTCTTCTTCCTCCAATACATCTTCATAAAAATTTTCCTCTGCTTCATCTGGGTCCCACATTGTCAGTTTGCGATTTCCTCGCCAGTCAACAATCGCTGATTCCTTCGGCATCAGTACGATGGATTTGCCATCATCATTGTCGGAATACTCTTCACAACTTTGCCTTGTATCCTTGGAACAACCTGCTTCTTCCCTTCTCCTATTGCTGGTATTATACTCTTTATTTGCTAGTTCTTTGGCATCCTCACTCTCGCAGAAAATCCTCGACTTCTTCTTTATCGCCGGTTCCTTGTAAATCTTACTATCATAGCTTAAATCGCTGGGTAAACGCCATCCTTGTTCTTCTGCCGCTGGACGTATTCTTTTTACTGCCCTTTGCAGTTAGATTGTAATGTCTGGTTAGTGAATAAATTGGCACAACATTTACTAGAATAAATCAAATGTATTTATTTAGGATAAGGATATAATTGAGCATGAAGCTCAGCTTACAAGTACACAATTCGACAGCCAGCACGCAACTAGGCCCACGTCGCACGTTCATGTGTAGTTGTGTTAAATCATGTTCGCTAGCTCTCGCATCGTCGCAGATACCACAACTCTTCCGCCTTTTTTATTTTAGCGTTGTATTTAGTCGCGGAGATCTGCGCAATGACAGTTTTTCTGCGTTTTTAACTATTTGATCAATATGACGCTTTTGTACGATATTTTGATCATTTTTCACTAAGTAAGTTGATGGCGAAATTTGTTTCAAAACTTCGCCTTGCACACGTTTTTCAGTATTCGCTCCGAAACTGTCAATCATGACCTCATCGCCTGCGCATACTGTTACATTACGGTTCCCTTTCCTCGCTACGATTTGCGCCCTTTGTCACGTGTCTACTGTTTGAGATACGTTCGGTTTTAATAAATTAAATCGCGTTCTAAGTTTGGTTTGTACATTAGTTGTGCTGGGCACGCGCCCGTGGTACAGTGCGTTATGCTGCGATAATCGAATAGAAAAATGTTAATAGCCTCATCCAGCGCCCTTCCCCCCTTGACGATTTTCGCAACCTTATCTTTGAATGTTTCGACAAAGTTTTCCGCCGCACCATTAGTAGCTGGATGATAAGGTGGGGAGAAGCTGTGATACACTCCGTTCTTTTTCAAAAAGTTTCGAAAATCGGCGCTTCTGAATTGTGGGCCGCCATCGGTGACGCAATGCAAGGGAATACCGTGTCGCGTAAATAAAATCTTAAATTGTTCGATCAATTTGTAAGCCTTCGTGTTGTTTTTAAAGTTAATGATTTCTGGCCACTTGCTATGCGCATCGATTATAATTAAAAACATACTTCCAAAAAATGGACCTGCAAAATCGCAATGGATGCGATTCCATGCTTTGCTTGGCCAGGCTCTTTAGCTCGTAATTCTTTTAATTCAACCATGAAACGTTTACGCACGGACGGAAACCGAGATTGCATGAGGACTCCTATTACTTCAGCATACAAATCTGATATTATGTGGATATTTGCAGCATTAGGCTCGTTTTGAATTCCTTCTCTGTATTTGAAATGTTTAAAGGCAATATTTTCTATATAAGAAACCAAATCTTCATGTCCTGGATGGAATGGTAACTGTCTCAAAATTTCGATTAACATTAAACAAAATATAAATTCCACAGCCAAATCTCTTCTTTCTTGAATAAATCTCCTTCACTTCTTTCTACTGTTTCTACACTTCCTGAGACTATTGCATACATAATACTTTTCCCCTTTTGATCTTCTTTTGCAGCAGCAAGTTTTTTTTGATCAGTTCCATGGTCCACAAGTTGTCTTTCATACCAATTGAATAAAGCTCTCAATATAGAAGGAAGGCAATGTTCTGCAACAGATCCAAATGCTGATAAAAGTTGATCAAACTGAGGGTCTTCACCTCTTTGCAATACTTTTGAAAGAGGTTTTTCTGTTTCAGTCATAACAGCCTCCATTGTTTTTCCAGCTTGACTTGTAAAATAAGCAAATAGAGATCGCATTACAAACTCCCCTGGTCTCAAGTCCATGTCTGCTAATTGTTGAAGACACTTCAACTTTTCCTTGTTTCTTCGCATCCTAGCTCTCTTTTCTAGGTGCTCTCACTCTCATATAATTACTTCAATTCTTTCCTAACATAATTGCACTTTTCTTACTCAATATTTACTTTTTTTAGGAAAAGTTAAAGTGACTCTGGAGAGTGAGGAGAGAATCTCATCACAACCATTGCCAACATCTGACTTTCCGGGTACTCATAATAGACGAAGGCAACTACCCTATTCTTGGTATCCGGAATATGCAAGTACTCAATAGGGCCGTGCTTTACAAAGTCGTTGAAGAGTTGTTCTCGGATGACGTTGGGGGAAAAGTGAATGTGTAACCGCCTTCCCCTTTCGTCCGTGACTTGTCTTATCTCTTGCGTAATTTCGCTTTCCTTCGGGTGGAGCATCGGTTTTGGAAAGCTGACGTGTCGCAGTTCTAATTGCATTCGCTTGGCTGGGCTCGGGGCTCTTGCTTCGTCGTAGAGCACCTGCTCTTTTTCTCGTTCTCGGATCTGGCTGCGAGATCTTGGCATCCTTTTATTTTTACTTGCCAATTTCTCTTGGAGTTCCCTCCGAGCAATTTGCAGTGCCTCATTCAGCGGGATCGGGCGCGGTAATTCCGGGTGTCTTTGCTCCTCTAGTTCCCCAGGTCTCGGACTGGGAGTTTGATGCTCCTTTCGACGAGCGCCTATGCTCTTATCAGTAAAGGCCGGCCAACTGCGTGGCCCAGGTATCCTTGCTTATTCGGAAATTTCATTTTTACTGATGATTGAATTCGGAGCGTCGCTGGGGGCGACATATGATTCTTGGCGAGGGTCCTCACTCTCATTGCAGACGAACACTGCTCTTGCAGCTTCCTACTTGGTTCTGAACATGATGCTCATGCATCCGGTCAACCTTCCTTTGATTCCTATGGCTGCTTTGACCCTGATGATCGTTCCGAAAGCCTCAAAGATTGCCGCTATCTGGCTTACCGACATCTGGTCGTCCGCAAGGCAGCTGATTAGTCTGTCATCGCTGGCGTCCTGATAAACCAATTTTAATCGATCCATTTTCGGATGTTGTTGTAAATTTCCTGAAATCAGACGAGCAAAAAAAATTAGTTTAAATAATGGAGGGAGGACAGACCCCATTCATGCATTGGTTTTACAATAAGTGTTATTTCCATTTGTGCAAATAACGATTAGTAACATGTTAATTCATGAATTACCACACAACACAAATCGATTAGAGAGCAGGGTTAGTGAAAAGAAAAAAACAAAAAAGGATTTATGAGTGTAAGTGTTTTAACCTGAGCGAAAATTTCCTTCTTCCTAATTTGTTTCTTCTGCGGCTGCGTCCCTCTGATCCTCCGCATTTGTTGGACAAGGGGGTTGAACTCGCCTGTTTCGCAACCGAGTAATAAAGATATCCCCCTCCTCTGATTTATATAGAACAATCGGTTGTCCTGAAGGGGGAGGGGGGGGGGGAATTCTCTTAAACGGCTGTTCGTAAAGCCGTGATCTTGGGATTGATACTTCGGGCGCTTGCGGGCCCTGCCATATTCTTTCCTCGCATTCGATTAAGCTGGGTTTTCCATTGACCATCGTGGGATCTATTGCGGCCATTTGCTGGCTTACTACCTCTAATAGTTGTTGCAGGTTAACTTCCGTCTTTACTTCTTTTTCGAGCGGCGTAAAGCTGTCGGGGCCGACAGGCTCTGCATCAATCAGGCGTGTTTCCAGTGAACCTTTTTTTTTAACTACATGCTGAATTGACTCTTTACGTTCCTCGATTTCTGTCTGTAGTTTAACTCTTTTTTCACAACTGCTTTCGGGCAATCTACTGAATTCCTCCTTTTGTCTAGGGGAGCTAAATTCGAACTTGTTTATACATTTCGCACAGTGATTTTCAAAATGTTCTCGTTGAATCTCTTTATGACAATGATTATGCAAAATGAATTGCGTCTTTCGGGCTTTAATGTCCATGAATTCATAATTAGGCGACTGCAATTCACAGATCTTCCTATACAGGTGAAGAGTAGCCACCTTCACTAACCTTCCACAGGATTTGTGTAAGCCGTATTCCTCAAATTTATCCCTCTGGGCTTGCGCAAACTGCGGGAAATATTTCCTAGGTCCATTCTCTACGGCTCTTCGGGCGTGTTTTTCAAAGAAAAATGTTACATATCCAAACAAGTTCTTCTGATCGCGACTTTTCGTGACGAATATCGCATCTATCGGGCCAATATTCCGAAATGCGTAAAACAAATCCTCATCGGTAGCACCCCGCGGCATTACACATGTTACTCGGTATGGATCGTAAGTTTTCGCGGCCTCAACATTTTTCTCCGCATGTTTAACCATCATTTTTTCGGTCTTTTGCATCGCTTTTTACTTTTTCATTTCCGTAATGAGCGGAGTACTCAAGATTGCTCGAGGTTCGTCGTGAACCTGCGATTTCCCTTCGCCGTGATTCTCGGGCAAAACTGGTACGGGCGCTGGTATTTCGGACTTTTCATCTAATTTTCCGTACTCGACGTGTTCTTGTCCTGCGCGCTTGGCGTCTTCGTGACGAGCAAATTTTCTGTACCGGCTATTTGTTCTATTCCTAGTACAGGTCCGTGGCTTTCACTCCACTGCATAATCTGAGGCAGGGTTATTGGGCCTAAACGGCGAATGAAAAAATCTGCTATACGGCTTTTCGGACTCGTCCTGGCAAAGACTCGGAAGTTTAACTGTTTTTCCGGCATCTGTAAAGAACATATATAAGGTTTTTCTTCGGGCTCGTATAATATTTAAAAACTTTAGTAACATAAGTTAGTTACACAAATAACTACGGGCGATAGATTTTTAGGAAAGATTTTAGGGATTAGGAATCAAAGTCTGCTTCCTGGAAGCCTCTCGGAGTTGATCTAAGCGGTTTGGGTTCGGGATTAATTAAAGGCCAAGGCTGTAGATTTTGCATTTCTATCTGTATTTCTTTGACCTGAACTTTGCTATGTTTTTTTTTATCTCGCCGATACTGGTAATTGTTGAAGATATTCATCGCACCACGTCCCCCACTTAGCTTAAGTTTACGACAACATGACCATCGCTTTTCTATGTGTGTGTGAGCGCGTCTCTCAGAGATAAATACGCGAGCATGCCGCGAGTCCCTCTCTGTTCCCGCGATCACTTCGTCCTGGCTAGTTCGTCCCGAGTCTAGCAAAGCGTGTCCGTTTAGAAACCGCCGTTCGACATTTTCTTGTTAAGGGGGTTATATACCGAAAAAATTTCAAAAAATCAATTTTTTTTTTATTTGATTTTTTGATTCTATACTTTATCCACTACTTAGAAAAAAATTTTCATACATAAATTAAAAAAATTTTAAAAGTTACGGCTTAAAATGTGATTTTCAAAAAATAATAAAATTTACGTTTACTAAAGAAATCACTGTAAAAATAACACAGGCTCACAAAAAAAACAAAAGTGTCTGTGCAATTGACCAGACCTATATATTCTTATGTATTTTTCGACGCTGAATCCGAATTTGCAATAAAAAAGTAGGGTCCAGCTACATTTTTATGGGGTTTTGCTCGAAAAACCTCATTTTTTACGGTTTTTTCATGGTTTTTTTTAAATAAAAAAAAAATAAAGAAAAATTTTATTTTTTTGACTTCAGAATCGAATTCTACGGGAAAAAATACATCGAAAACCATGTTTTGATTTTTTTTTTACAAAAATTTCAACCCACCATACGGCGATGAAAAGGCAGAAAATCGCGAAAAGTGAAAATTTGGTTC
>JAWWML010028296.1:0-13515 GCA_035047165.1 Ormyrus rosae
GGGGAGGGGGGGCTGAACGACAAGCATAACGCTTACAACTATATAATATAGTAAGATATATATATATATATATATTAATCCCTAACCCTTTAAATCCCATAACCCCATACCACTTAACCTCTAAACCCCTAAACACTTAAACTCACAAACCCATAAATTCATAAATCCCTAACCCCTTAGACTCCTTAATCTCATATCCCATAAACCCAAATTGCATGTAGATTTTAAGCTGGGCATAGCTCATTGTGACACTAAAACTTGCATGTCGACTTTTGAATAAATAAATAAAGATAAATAAATAAGTAAAAATTGAAACATAAAATTTTAATTATATTTTAAACGCTGCTGTCAGCATTAACATAATTTAATGTTCACCGCATGGGGGTTGCTCAATCAGTCTTTGCAAGTAGTATATGCTGCAGTATGGAGAGACTATGAGTCATCGAGCGCCAGGCGTCCGTTTGGTGTCGGTATATCCTAGATCATAGATAAGATAAGATAATCAGGCGTCGAAGTGTAAAAATCAATCAAGATAAGATAAGAAAGTGTGAAAAGTTAATCAGTACCAGTAAAGTAATTAGTGAAACAACAGAAAGTGATTAAGATAGGATATCATCACTTTAGGTGAGAATAGAGTTATAAAACAATTAACGCCTGAGATGTGAGAAGTTAATTAGATAAGCAGGTGTTAATGACTTATATCAATTTCTTAATCAGATAAGCAATTCACGTTTTAGGTGTCAAAAAGGGTTGAAAGTTAATTATTTTAATTAGCATATCAATCGGGATGGGTTATCACGTGAGGTGTGAAAAGTTAATTTATCTTAATTTTCGGTAATTAAAATAAGATTAAAATAACAATGGATGATAATGGCACCTTTTATATTAATGTATAATAGGTTAATTACTAGACGTAACTCCCCCCCCCGCACCACTTTTACCACTGTGTCCGAAAAAATGCTATGTAACATTGTCCATGCGGTATCAGGATGAGGTCATCATTCACTGCGCAGCGCTCCCCATCATATAAATGTTAGAACCACCTAGAGTGGGGGGGGGGGGGGGGGGGGGGAGAGCTCAGAGCCAACTTCCAGCGCTCGTAGGCATCACTCGATGAAGTCATTGTGTTTCACCGCGCGGCGCTCCCCTCTTACCCAAAGTAAGCGCCCTTACTTACCGACCTTTGGCGTCGGGGCACGAGGAGCGCTGCGCACCGACGTGCATTCCTCCGCTCCAACCAAAATAAGTTTTAAAAACTAGAAAATGCTTCTTAATGAGTATCTAATGAATGTTATCACCAAGAACGGCTCATTCTGGACATAGACACAGAAAGGATCACAATGGGACCGTACCAAACGAAACTAGGCGGCGGCTCAAAGAGCGAAAGTCTGAGTAATCTTGTCTAAAAAGATTCTATAGTAGATAAAAAGAAGAGCAGTTCTTATTCATCCAACAGATTTTCATGCCTAAGAAACGACTATGACAGACTAGAGTCCGAAAAGGATTCTAGTTATAATAAAAATAATGATAAAAAATGTAAGTAAAATTTAAGAAACAAAAACAACTGGCCCTTTTCAAAGCCGCAATTATTCGTAATTTAAAAAACAATCTTTTTAGAACTCCAATTTATTGACAGAGAATGAGGATTGAGAAGAATAAAGGATTTAAGAGAGAAAAAATTTTTTAAATGAAAAATTTCTATATTTACCGAGAAATTTTTAATCTAATTACATTATTTTGGCAAGATCTTTCGATATTTTCAGTAGACAATAAGCGTATATTTTCGTCAAAATAATATTTACAATATTTGTATGGATAATTTCTGTCTTTGCGATATTTTCAATATTGTTTTTACGTTTCTCGCAAAGTTGTTTAAAAGTGGTCTTGTCTTTTAAAATTTGTTTGAAGTTTTCATCACTTTCTTTCTCGAGATCGCATCTTATAAAATCTAAAACAATAACTACAACGCGGTTTACAACTCCAGCATTATTTTTTACCAGCTAGAGACATTCGTCGATACATGGTAGCATTTTACACAAACCATCGGAAGTTGTTACTTGCATCACGAAAGAGGGCGTGTTGTCGTATTTCCTCCTTTTCGCCTGGTGTTGAAGGGAGCGCTCGTCGCTGTCGGCGCGCGTCTCACTCGACACATCTTCTGCTGATTCTTTCCGTCTTCAATGCTTACTGTTCTTTCCCCGTAAGCCGTTGAAAAATAAACTCACATCCTCGGGAACATAAGCTTGCCGGGACAAATTTCTGTTTCGGAAGAGCACGAGAGGGTCGAGTTTATTGTCTCCATCTGGCTGCTGAACAATTCCCATGTTGTCGTATCACAGCTTACATACCTCGATTTTGAGCCACCAAATTCTAAAACTGGTTTGAATTCGCTTCCCTGATATTCCAAACCGATAATAACTTTTTTGGAATTTGACTTATTCAAAGAGTATACCGAAGAGAGCACTAAATTCGACACAACGTACGTCATCTTTAAAATTGACTTTCACTAGCTGTCCAAACAGGCTAACACCCGAGTAACGAATGTTTTTTCGAGGCTCTAAATGTTGTTTCTTATATATCTTTACTCCCACTTCTACACATTTTGAAAAGTAGCCTGTATGCTAAACTTCCTAATGAAAGACTGAGTAACGTATCCTATTGTAATAGTGTTACGAGAAAAACCGGGTAGATTTTAGAGAGAAAGTATGATAAAATAAGGAAAGTTTTGGATAAAAGAAGAAGGAAAAATAAATGAAAATTTAATATAATTTGAACATTTTTGTTTATTACATATCCTTGTACATTAAATTCTTATAAATTCTTATACATTAAATTACAAGTTTGATTACAATAACCGCTGCCTCTCGAATTTTCCCTTGGATGTGAAAAAACGCGGGCGTGTCTCGTTTTTTTCTTCTTTCGTAGTCGCTTTAAGACATTACTCTTGATTTTCTAGCCATGGCGTCGTTTTTACGCGTATCTGATGTAAAGAGAACACAATACGACTGCAAAGAGGTACCACTTGAAAGATGATAAAGGTACATACTGCAATGTTCGCCGCACACCTGCGAGTCCAAACTTTGCAGTTGTTTTTTGTTCCACTGGAAACGTAGGCAACATTGTCTAAGTCGATCACGGTGATGTGGGGAGAACGGGGCGAGTTCATAACTGTCAAAGTAATAGCCATGACGGTTTTTATCGATGTAAATTGCTATCCAATGAAACCCCGGTTTATCCGCAATATCCGTGTTTGATACGATAGCAGCAGGTAGACTCAAATTTTTGGGAATACGATCGGCGGCGTACACTCCTACCGAGCTTGCATTTAAACCTCTAATGACCCTCAAAATCTGCTTCGTATTCATTTTGCTTATACGCTCCCCTTCTCCTCGCCGTCTTCCACTTCCTCGTATGTCTCTGAGTCGTCCTCGTGATTTTCCACACCATCTACTGTGTCATATGCTCTCCCATTGGAAACATACTGGCTTGCAACGCCTGATACTTGGACAGTACACGAAGGAATGTTTCGCCGTATATTCTTATGTCACTACTGGGGGAACCAACAATCATCTTCAGCCACTTTTTAATTAAATACACTTTGTTAAGCGAGCAAAAAGTGTGGGGATGAAAATGTTTCACGGCGTGAGCGATGCAGTTTACCGTAACTTTTGGAAACATCATTCTTAGATTTCTAAAACTGGGGGAATCGTATTTCTCAATATGAACGATTCTTCGTCATATCACTGCTTCCAAATAAGTTGCTTTTTCTTGGCCTCGAAAAAAAATTCTTTCAGCGATCTGTGCGATGCGATATAAATGGCATCGTAATTGAGGTAGGAGAACATCACCGTCGAACCAATACAAATCGTGTATCTCGAGCGAGCAGTGATTATTCGTTTAACGTACATCCTGAGGTAAATCGAGTAAATTGCAAGGAGGTTGCATAATCCAGTGGTCGATAACGCCTTCTTGCAAGGCTACAATCGAAACTTCTTTCGATAGAAACTTGCTTTCCGAATCACAAAATCCTTGAATGTTTATAACGTAGTGCATTCTCAAGTGAGACATTGTAGCGTCGTTGAGCAGACTGACTGAAATTTAGACGCACCCCGCGCCTCATATACCGCTGTACGTATCGAGTTTTTGGTAGTTAAGCATTAAAATCGATTATAATTTCTCGAGGAGTCGATTTCCAATATGGTGTCGTATTCAGCGTAAACTAGGCAGTTGATGGTAGAATTTAGCGCGTTTTCAAAGCCTACCTCTATGAGCACGCTTCCGGAACGCACGAGATTCCAATGTGTGGCGCAATGCGCCGACAAGTCTGGCGTCAGATCGAAAGCCATGAGAAAATAGCCTTGGTGATAGTTCCAGCGGTGGATTCCTATTCCTTCATTCAAAAAATGAATGCTGGTGCCGGTAAAGAGCGTCTGAAACGCCTCGATATGTAGGGGAGAGCGTCATTATTCGTAAAGCGTGGTTGCAACGGACGGCTATGAATTTGTACACCGTCGACGTAGAGCAAAAGATATTTGATCGAAAAATGTTGAAAGTTGAAAGGATTTAATTCACGGTGTCCATTGAAAGTCCTATTGTCGACAAAGCCAATAATAATTATTTTTGGTAATTGCCCGAAAATAACGTTGTCCAACGTGTAGCCGCAGATGCCAGTATGCATGGTAAAGACTTTTACGTCGACGCGTGTTATCGGGTATTTTGCTGTAGTTTTGGCCAAAACATTGGCGTGCGCGAGAAAAACACCGGGACTGATGTTAGCCCTTCTTACGAAGATCGTGGCTTCGTTTATTTTTACTTTGAACTTACCGTCGGCCGACACGTCCATTAAACGAAAAGCGTCTTTGCTTCTGACAAGGCGTACACGCATTTATACACCATTGAGTAACATTTTATTTTGATTGAATACGTCACAGTGCAGATGATCAATCATGTTAAATAATTTTCCGTTCACGCTGTAAAACCGTCTATTTGTGTTGCCCTCATTGGCTTGAGCCTCTGGCACATTCGGTGCAGCGTCGAAAAATCCCGGTTTGTCATCGAACCATAAACTGACCATCAAGTGAGAATTTTTGGCGACTAGTGAGTAATTCAATAATGTCTCGATGTAGGCTCTGTAAGGGTACACGTTATTAGGTTGAGAGACAAGCTTTTGATTGAAGAAAACATCGAGTTGGTTGAACATGGAGTGCAGAAAATTATTAATTGGCCTTACTTTCATATTTTCAGCCAGATCAGCTTCGAGAGGCGTGATTTGTGCCTGAATGTAAAGCATCGTATGAGCTACATCGATATAATACTCGCTCGCGCTCTGATACAGGCTTATACTGAAGATAGCTGCTGCTTTCTATTGAAGTCTTCGTGGCGGGGAGAGTGAACAAGTCCAGGTCACTGGACATGCATTCGCTCGAATGGAAGTGTAAGAAAGCCAATGTTACTTTGGGCCGAAAATATCTGTTAGATTTCTAATTCCGATAGTTTTGACGCTCTTTTTCGTCTACTTTTTCCGCTTTCTCTTCGGTTGGGGCTGTTTTCTTTTGTTTGTGCGTTTACTACGTGAGGCCCCGGTCCTTCGCGTTATGCGTTTCTTTTTTGACTGGCGCTTACGTTTCCCAGCAGGCGCTTTATAACCAAATCCCTCCATAAGGTCAACAACTTTTTGAGCTGATTTTCAAATTTTTTCCAGATTCTTTGGCGCGAATTCTATAGCTTCCGCGAAATTGGCGCTTCTGTTTGCCACATCGTCCAAAACATTTACCCCCGCTCTCACGGCTTCTTTCCCCATAGTTTTTGATCCTGACGCTATTTAAGATAGAATACGGCGAAAAAGCCCGCCCAACCAAGCACCGACGCCTCTACCGCGCTGATACGTGGAGCCAACAAACACGTTTCTAACAGACCCTCCGCCACCTATTCGATCTACGTAATATTTTAGGTAATGACTCATGATTTAAAGATTACGTTTAAAATGAAGCGCTATCGTCAAAGTCCCGTAATTGAATGTTATGCGCATGCCATGAGCATCTCTTATATCTATAATGATACTCTGAAAAGAGTGGTGCAGCAGGGGAATGTAATGTATAGTTGCAAAATTTCTAACTACATTGCCGTCAAATTTATACTTGGAGGTATCGAGCGAGACTAGTCGTAAAAGCGCAGCTTGTGTATCGCCGATTGTCTACGCCTCCCAAATATCAGTGTAGACAAACAGCTGATCTGGGATAACCCTGGCGAGAGAGACTGGTCTGTTTCCCCTAGCGACGATATTATCACCGTCCGTAATAAATTCCCCACTGCCTCTTACATTTTTTTCCTCGAAGCCAAATATACGTCTTATTTTTTTCATCCATTTTTAGAGTGTGTTTGTCATTGCATATACAATTTTTTTGCAAAACATAATAACCTTTTTCATCCTTTGATCGTTCCATTGAAAAATGTTCAAACATCGTATCCAGATTATTTATCTCTCCAACCAACTGGTCAATATCTTGATAAATTCCTGTCGGAATAGAAGCTTGCCTTTTTACCGCATGTTTCTTGTAGAAAAATTTAACAACCGCCTCCGATTGTCGAACGTGCGTGACTGTACAAGGAATATGCGCTTCGGCCAGCCCGACGTGTCAATCTCCGTGTAATCTTATCTCACGAGGTAAATGCGTGGTGAAACAACTCGTAGCGTTATTGGCATAATAAACACTGCTGCTGTTACTCGGTAAGACAAGATAAAATTCATCGTGCTCCATCTTGAATCGCTTCGAGTTCGCTCGCCTTTATCCAGGAGTTGAACTTTTTCGGATAGCCGAGCCACTTCACCAATACCTGCTTACCGATGCGTCGACCTTTACTACGAATCACGCGTTCAATCTTGAAGCCCTCACTCATTTCCTCACGCCTTCCCCACGAGACACAGTTCTTCCGTGTATAAAAATCCGTCAATTATTTCACCGTTTAAATCTTCCAAAATGTAAGTGTAAAAATTTTGTCTCTCGGACACACGTTTCACTTTAAATATTTCCTCGCTGTAATTTTTTTCGTTACTTTTCTCGAAAGTGCCTTTCGTGCGTCTGATTCGGACAAAGGACCCCACGTCGTATTTAGCTTTGGTTCCGAGTGCTCTCTTACTTCGTTGCGCGAGCGTTCGTTTTTGCAAATTTTCTCGAGCTTCGAGGACGTTATAGAGAGTCACCATAGCTGACGTTCGGTAGCGCACTCGGATTCTTTAAAAAGCAGATATCGTCTCAAAACTTGCAAATAATGCAAACATTTTTCCTGAACGTCTGAAACCTTTTTCGAATGTAAAAAATCTCGTGCATCTCGTTATCCAGTCTAGACAAAGTATCTCCGCACGTTTGCGTCGAGTTGAGCGCGCAAGAGCTCGGAGGCGTCGTGTGCTGTGCGCGTTCCTCTGGCACGAGTACAGTGCCTCCGTTTTGAACCAGCATTCTTTTGCTTTTTTGCCAACTAATGTGACCGCCGTTTACGAGTTTTCGCAGTGTGTGCTTGTGTTTTTTTAAATTTATTTTTCGTTCCAGTTTTTACTTATACGACACCGTGTAAAACGCTGAGCGTGCATTCGCAAATGTACCTCAAATGTAATTGTGGCTTTATCGTTATGGCTCAAAACAAGACTTTGCACAAAGTCAAATCAGAGTACACGAGCGCGAGTAATAAAGTTGCCTGCTTCTTGCTAAAACGTTTATGGGGAAGCCAGTTGTGCCGTGTTTTCTCGTCCATTGCCGCGGATTGACTGTCGTATCGAAAAAACATCTTTTTTTTATAAGTACCTACTCATCGGTACTTGGCATGTACATATAATGAGTAGGGTCGTCGGGGAAAATGCACGTGCGCACGCGTATATCGTCCATTGCGTCCTGCGAGAGATCGAGGAATAAATAAGAGCGAGGCTCTTTTGTCGCATCGATATACGCTTTTCACAAAAATTTTGAATCCTCGGGATAGACCTGGCGCGCGAGATGTTGAATTTGAGATCTATCTCTGGGGTTTTTAAATATCACCATATATTTCGTATTTAAACTTGTCGCGCTGAGATTTGCCTTTGTAAAAAATATTTTGCGTTATGAAAATAACGCTAATATTTTTATGGTGGCTTCCCTTCGTAAACCAATCGAGGATTACGTCGGAAGATGATTCTCGCATTAAATCGTCTAAAATAAGCAATTTTTTCCTGCCACTGTAGCTGGAGAAGTCGCTTAGCTGCGGGAGCCCTTCGTTAAACTCAATACGTAAATGCGGCGTTTCAAACTCAGTCTCGTATCCCTCTTGCCACTCTGAGTAATAAAATAGTATACGATCGAAAACCACATCACAAATCTCGTTCAATTGACGGAGAAACCTCTTAACAAACTGTGTTTTTCCACAACCCGTAGGTCCGCATACACACGATGTAAAAGGATGCTTCCAGCGCGGATCCAGTTTTAGAATGGTAAAAATATTGTTATTTGCGAGATATTTTATACCCCACCACCAGCGAATCGGCGGCGGGCGATGGGCGCGCGCGGGCCACGGTGATCCGCTAGTAGACGCGGCTGAAAGCAGCTTATTAAAACCGCCCCGCGGCTACGATTACCTTATAGTGTCGCGGAATCAGCTTATTAAACCCGCCGCGGGTAATATTAGCCGTAATCAGCTTTTTTAGTCGCGGTCCGCGGATGCGGTGGTTGGTTGAAAGCACCCGCCGTCGCGGAGAGAGCTGGTTTGAGCGTAAGGTCACGGAGAGAGGAGGGGGAGCGCGTTCGCTCGTGCTGTGATGATGGTGGGATATGGTGGAGAAGGCTTGACTCACACGTGTCTGAAAGGAGAAGTGAGGAGGAGAGAAAATCTGAAATTCATAGGATTTTTTTGTACTAGAACATTGCATTTATTGACTAAATTTTTTTTTACATATTTTACATACATTGTTTTACATATGTTATATTTTTTGTACAAATAAATTTAAATTTTTCGCGGTTGTACATATCCGTAAGGCAAAGAGAGTCGGAGACAGATATCTCCGCTTCTCTAAAACGATGCTACACGCCTGATGCCTTCGTAATTAAGTTTGATACAGGAAGTCTCCTCGTCCCGATTGTCCTCCCGTTTAAAATTATTTTCAATAAGCTCTTTTATGCTATCGAAATTAATTTTTAACGAATTTGCATAATTTAGCGAAATCCCCTTTATTTTACAGCTTTCGAACGTTTCACCCGTGGGAGGGACACGTCCTCGATAACCGTAAAACTTGGGCCCACCTGATATAAAACTCTCGATGTATGGATCAGCGCCGGATGATTTTAATTCGTCCGTCATATCACCGAGTAATGTATCGAGTGACGGCTTGTATGCGTCTTGTTCTCGGACTGGACTTCGTTATCCGATTCGCTGCCACGTACTGTTGAGAAATCATTAAGATGAAAAACATATTTTTTAACAATTGTGACGTTGTGCTTTGCCACGTCACAAAGCACAGATAGAATTTAAAAAGACTCGGAGGCAGCCAGCAGATTTTTCCTTCCACCTCGCACATCGTACAACAATTTTTATAATTTTTCCTATCGCTTATTATTTTTTATTTTTTTTTCGAGCAATGTATGCACTATTAACGCGCGCCGATGTCAACCATCTTCCAATAGCTGGGACTACGTCACCAACAGCAGACGATTTCGACATCGGATCTCTCGGCTCGAACGACCGGCAAGGCACCTCACCGGCGAACTGAAAGCTAAGTCTTACTTTTTGATTACTTTTTTTATCATTATCACATCTGATAATAAATTTTAGGCATTTCTATGCCTCGGCTACAGCTAGCCGATATTTAAATTTAGCTTTTGTCCAATTTTGGCCAAGCATTATTTTTGGAACATGTGGTTTCCTGGTCCCTTGCAAGCTCGCTTGCATTTTTGCATCTTCCTGCTTTGCGGCAGTTTTGCATTATATTTTTCAGCAGGTTGCTGCCGTAATATTTCTGGCATCGAAACGGCTTGTGAAATATTCGCCTTCTATGCGATTCACTCGCTCATGTTTCGATTGCCTTGTTTATCGTACTTGTTGTTATTGCCAAGTACTTGCTTTCTGTACGTAAATACAATTTACTGTAAGATTTTGATCTTTTAGGTTCGCCGAAGGTTATTCTGCCGGAATTCGCCACATGGTCGCTTCGAGCTCGAGAAATCATCCGATGAATCCCAGCCAATCAATCTCGCACTACGAGGATGACTCCCTACTCTCCAACTGGGGGGAGGAAACTTATATAAGGAGGTTCAACCCCGTACTCGAGGACTTCTCTTCTGGCTGCCAGCTTCAAGACATCTGCTCCGCGAAGTTGCTCTGTGCTTATTATAAATTTTCTTTACTTAGTCCGCGGAGCGTAAAAGTTCATTATATTCTTTTTTTGTTCGAGTTTCTTTAATTTTGTATAATTGCGTACTGTTCTTTTATTTGCTTGTCTAGGCCCGGTGTTTCGTCAAAATCAACCGATACGGCGGAAAGCTACAAAAGAGTAAGACTCGCTCAATTCGCGCAATTGTTACAACTGCCATTTGAAGACAAAAATTTAGTAAAATTAGCCAAGTTTTCTTTTGCGCAGCTACGTCACGCGATTTTAGTGATTTGCGAATTTTAAGAAAAGTGTCTCCGATTTAAATATTGTACTCGCGATTTACTAGTTTGTTATAACCGCGTGGTGGAGTTTATTCTTGGCCAAATTCAATTCCTTTCAAATCTACATTTTTCGAGATTGTAACTACATTTTCTTTTGGTGCCTATCGAGGCAAATTATTATTTTCAATCTCTTTTGTTAAACTCAAAACTTTAATTGTACTGAGAACTATTCAAATTCTAATTAAATTTGTTATTGTGATCAATTTTGATTTTAATTTAGTTCTTTTCTTTTTCGTTTTATTTCTGGTTCTAGCGTACCGAGGCGATTGGAGGTTGCAGTCCCCACGCAATCTTTAAACCCCCCCGTTACACAATAAAAATAAAAAATACTGAAAAATAAAACTTGCCGCGGTTCACGCTCAGCTCTCTTTTTCTCGATGACGAACGACGCCAATAAGAATCGGCTATGCGTATGGCGTGCTTACGCAGCTCAGCCGCAGAGGATTCATTCTCGCGCGCTCCCGCAGCATTGTCCCTGGCTTTGTCGGTTTCACTGCTCTCAGAGGGTTCATCGTCCATATTGTCGGTATGTATTGTGGTGAAACCATTTAAAATTTAAAATAATGAATAAAATATATCATTTAAAAAACAAATAATCGAAAAAAGCATGTTCTTACCGTGAGAGTCTTATCCCCGTCGTCGAGAGAGCCGCGTCTGCCCTCAAACTCGCGCACACCCACAACTCAAGAATACAAATTTAATTTAAAAACAAAAAATAGAAAGTAAAAATAAGAAAGTAAAAAATGTTAAAAAATGCAGCTTACCTTGTAGTTTGCATGCCTCCACCAAACCTTACAATAGCGAGTTTTGTTGAAGATTACATCGGGAAACAAACTCCCCCGCGAGCTTTAAAACAAAAGCACCATTGAAAACCTCTCTTTTAAATAATATTGATATCCGCCGGGGAGCAGTCTAGCTCAGCAGATAATTGAATTCGCGTTTTAACTGCATGAGATAGAGTAGAAATTTGCAGCAAAAATAGCTTCCAGCGAAGATGAGTTTAAACAGCAGAGATATTTATCTGGAAGACACTATGTGTGGTATAAAAAGTTTAAATCAGATACTTTCAAGACCGATGATGAATTTATGGAAGCTCACTGTAAAATCGGTGCAGCTACGACACTGGGAGTGCAAATCGGGGTTTGCATCAACGAATTGGATGACGGGATTGGGAATTTTCGTTATAAAAGGTTCCCCAGACATGTCAAGATAGCTATAACACACGCGTTAGATATTTTGAATATAAATGAAATTATTGTCGAAACTGAAGCTTTGTCACTCTCTTCAAGAGCATTCTTTAATGCTATAATGCCAGTCATTAGACCAGCAACGAGGAACCTTAAAAAAATATGGTCATCGAATTTCTGAATAAATTAATACATCTACAGGCAAAAATAACTGCTTAGTAAGTTTTTAAAATATTATTTTCATGTTTTTAAAAATTCTTGTAATATTTATTTTTCTTTTCTTTTACAGTTTACGATCATTCAACAACGAGTTATACGAGAACGCATTTTCTAATAATATATTGAACGCTGCCTGGCGCGGAAAGACTGTTTATGCGAAAAAAGGAGACAGATGAGGCAGGTACTTTCTGCCCAGTATGGGAGCAAAAAATACTTGAGTATAATCCCGCAAGAACGTTGTCCCGCAAAAAGGTGTAAAGTAATTAAAAGAACGTACAATGGGTGGAGTAGATTTACATGACCAACGATGCAATACAATAGAGCCTATTATACGTTCAAAGAAATGGACATGGGTAAGATTCACTCGCATTATACAATCGTCACTCACGAACGCGATCATTGTGTATAACAAATGTAATGAAGGTAGTGCTCCAGTTGTGACTACGAAAGATTTTTCGAGGAACGTAGCTCAGGATTACATGGGCAAAGGAAAGAAAAATATTAATCACAAAATAGAAAAAAAAGATTTGCAACGCTACTGTGGTACCGTCAATTGTAAGATCCGAACAAAAAAATTCTGTAATGCATGTGATAAGTATTTCTGTGAAATATGTTTAAAAAAATCGCATGCGAAATTTAAATAAAACAGTTAAAATCATCAGAAAAAGTAAAAGAATTTAAAAATATTAAAAAACCAGAAAAAAAACAAAAACAAAAAAAAAAGCAAAAAAAAAACAAAAAAAAATAAACAAAAAAAAACAAACAAAAAAAAAGAAAAGATTCTGAAGATCACCCACCTCCACGTGGTGAGAATTGGGCAACTTAGGAGAGACTCGAGCAATTCCCTAAGGCTGAGGGTGACGAATAATTGATTTTTCTTTGAACAAGCATTACACTGTATCCATCATCTTGAATTTCATAACTTTGAGATAAGAATTGTGATCAGCGATCCCAAAACACTTATATGGCATCATAGATTTTCCAAAATAAACCAAAAGTCGTAGTTTTCAATCTGAATGGACACCATACTGGATTTCGTGATTTTGACATCAGAATCGTGATCAGCGATCCCGAAAACCCTTATGTCATTACTGATTTTCCAAAATAAACCAAAAGTCGTGGTTTTCATTCTGAACGGACGCCATATTGGATACGCCATCTTGAATTTCGTGATTTCGGCGTCAGAATCGTGATCAGCGACGGCAAAAACCTTTGTATCGTCACTGATTTTCCAAAATTATACATTTCAATATTATATTCTGAAACGAGTCTAAAAAGTGAAATTTGACCCTATAAATTTTGTCATTTTGGGTAATTTTGACATTAAAAAAGGTCAAATTAAAATGTTCTCAATGGTAATTCTTTAAGTACAACTCTCGAGTGCACGTTTGTCGTGACTCTACAGTTATGAAAATGCCGATAACAATATTTAAATCGT
>JAWWML010028306.1:0-13514 GCA_035047165.1 Ormyrus rosae
ATCTCGATACGCAGACAAAAATCCACGTGGATACCAAAGAAATCCACGCGGATAGAACAAATATCCACGTAGATACCTGGACCAAAATCCACGTGGAATCCATTTCGATCCACGTAGATATCCATGCAGATATCCGCGTGGATAATCCACGTGGATATCCTTCTGAAAATTTTCATTAGGGTATTCTTCTAGATTGTAATTTTATTAATTAGAATTGAGGTTCTTAGATTTTTGTATTTAATAAATGTATTATTTTGAATACAAATTTTACATTTGAATCTATAATAGTAGCTTAAAACTTTAGAGTTAGTTGACAAATTTCTTTAATAAAGTATTTTACAAAAATTGTGATATAGTAAAAAATAGCCCAGTTGAAAAAATCCATGCTGAAATCTACGTAGAATCAGTCTGAAATCCACGTGGAATCCACGTAGTTTCCACGTGGATTTCAGACTGATTCTACGTATATTTCAGCATGGATTTTTTCAACTGGGAGGTCATCAGAATAAAAGTTTTTCATATAGATATTTACCATCATTCATATTTACCATCAACAATAGCAAATAAATATAATTTTACAGTAATATGAAAGTCATTATTATTTCTTAGGTTCAATACCCTAGCTGTTACATATAATCTTATAAAAAGTATAATAATCATGTGATTTTCATGTTATACAATACTTTTCTATCCTTGAGAAGGGCTCCTAAGAGAGCGAAAACGTTAGCATGCTTTTTTTATAAATTTTATTTATATAATAAAAATTAATTTTATGTAACGTAATCATGTTATATGTATCAAACTATGATATTTATGTTTTATACTACTTCCTGATTAGTTTAAATTCTGTGTATATATTTACATTTAACATAATGGTATAAAAGTTATATATATTTTTGAAATAATATTTTTTAGTCAAATAAAAATTAAAATATAAAAAAAACTAAAAATTATCATAAAATATTTTTTTAAATAAAATCAAATAAATTCTAATTAAATGAATTGATTATTTTAAATAGTTGGTTTTATTATGATAACTACTTGAAAGTATTTTAACAATCTTAAAACATTTAACGTGAATAATAACAAAATTCTAAATAACTTTTTCTAAATAGAAATTAATCATTCATTTAGAAAATTACAATATGAAAATTATTAATAAAATTTAAATGTTTTTTGCAAAAAACTGAAAATATTATTATTAAGCACTTGCTTATACTTATAGATTCCTACTGAAATCTAATATTGCAGAAATACTACTTCTTGTATTGAAATATCTCTATAATATTAAATGTCGATGGGGATATACTTTTTAAAAAGTCTAAACTTTGATTAAAAAATCAGTTGACATAAAATTATCAAACCACACATTACAAATTTAATTATAAAAACACAATTTTATTTTATTCTAATTTATCTAATATAAAGCAATTTAAACATTACAATTTATTTATATAATATGAATAAGTATTAAAATGGGCTTTTTTCTAATTAACTAATTTCCATTACCTTTTAGTGGAAAATTAAATAACAATATTATTTGTACAAACAGAATATACTCTTTTATTTATATTTATATAATTATAAAAATAACAATAAAGTTGTACTACAAATTATTTTATTCAGAATGAAAAACAAGTAAAAATATTTGTAAGTGCTTCACGAGAAAAATAATAACTATTGTAAAACATTGAGAGCTATTTCTACAGTTCTCTGGATATCGCTCTTCTCTGAAATTCAAACTTAGACCATCATTTACTTTAATAAAATTAAAATCTAACTTAGACACGAGAGGCTAGTTAGAATTGAATTCTTTTTTTATCTTCTATTGCTGATTACTGATATTACCAGTTCTGTCTTTCTATATTAGCCACAACAATTACCAAAATACCAAGTTTGCACAATCAATCAAGATGTTAAGGTTGGAATGTGGAATCTTTACTAATCACATTGCAATTTTTAAGCTCCTAGAAGTTGACTCCTCATAAGAAAAATCATTAAATATTATTGGATAAATCGATTGCGCCTAAAAAATGGTTAACAAAAATGCGAATAAAACATTTGCGCATGCTTTAATATCTTAGATAACAAAATAAATCGTTTAGGTGCTGGGAAAATTCAAATTTTCAATTTTTTTTCATAAAAATTGATCTCGGGGCAATATTATATTAATGATGATAATCTGTAATTTTATACAAGCGCAAACAGCACCCGTAGATAATCTTATTGTAAATTAATTATTCATGCAATTTAAAAAATTTCAAATTCGGCAAATTCGTATTTGCGTAATTTATAAAATCATCAATTAACAAAATAAGGATTTTCAACAGATCTTTTCATGCGCAAACAGTACCCGTATTTAATTCTGATAAAAATTAATTATTTAATATAAAATTAAAATCATCAAAATTATTTAGACCCTAATAACATATCTATGTAACATGTATGCAACCATGAGTCAATATTCCTGCAAACCATCATTTCCGTTTTTCCATTGCTTTTTTAAAATACGGGCAACATTGCAACAATATTTCTGCAAGGTTTATAAGTGTTTCAAAAGTATTGCTATTCTATAAAGTAAGTATTGCTCCAACGTTCAATGTTATATGGGTTATTCCATCATAACACATTTAGGAAAATTTAATCTGACAAAAAATATAAAAGTACCCTGGTAACACAGTCTGCCGCAATCGCAATTGCGCGGAGCATGCAGAGTATGCTTCTGCAAAATTACATACGAATTACGCAAACACCCTGCAGCAGATCCTACGCAGCAGAATTGCGTAAGTAACTTGCAGCAGAGTCTATACAGTAAAATTGCGCAAGCAGCCTGCAGCAGAACCTACGCAGTAGAATTGCAGCAGACTTACGGTGGCTCCATTACATCAGCATCCGTCCCATCAACGATTGCGTGCGGCAGAATTGCTTAAGAATTGCACAAGTACCCTGCAGCAGACCCTACGTCAAATTGGGGTTGGCGCGCGTAGGCGCGCAGAACCCTATTACAAAGACCTATTACAAAATTTTATCGGGTTCTATGAGGTTTCTGCTCCTTTTTATCGGGATTTATGAGGTCTTTTTCAACAGGGAAGGCATAGCCCCCTAGTTATAAATAAAATAAAGAATAATTTATTCTTTACATCGAGTTTCTTATAAAATAATAGTATCTTGTGCAACAAGTGCGGAAAGGAGGCTATTCCACGAGTGGAAAGTTTGCAGCACGAGCCGAAGGCGAGTGCGTGTTAGCCGTAGTCGAGTGTGCAAAATTTACACGAGTGGAACAGCTTCCCGCACATGTAACACACGATATTGTTTTTAACAAATGCATGAAAATGGTACTTTCGTACAAGATACATTTTTTTGTTTTTATTCATTTATTTATTTTTGTACGTATAAATAATAAAATTATATTTTCATATTCCATTGAGTTTAATTTTTAATAATTTTTGTATATGTAGATATACAAAGAATATATTTTCTTGTGGCTGTGGCGTGTACGTCTTTTTAGCTGTCATAACCTTATGAGAGTTTCCCTCACAGAAAATAAGCACGAGAATGTAGCATTTTCAGGTATGTGTTAAAAAAAGAATAATTTACCCATTTGGCAAAACTATTCCAAATGAATTCTTTTTAAGCAGAATTGAAAAACAGTTCATTTGAGATAGTTTTGCCATCTGGGTTATTTTTTACATCGAGTTTCTTATCTATGCTAAATGTCAACCCATGGGCCCATAGCCTTAAGGTATCTCCGTGAAAACTTATCGGGTTTCCGCTCTATGGGAGTTTTGATTTGGGGACTTAAAGTCAGTTCATAACACAGGTCATATCATACAACGAAAATAAAATTGGCGGGATAGGTACAATAATGTATAACATTCCGCATTGTTCAAAACATAATTTTGTTAAATTCAAATTTAGTATAATTTAATATTATACCTATATACCTATATTATACCTATTATTAAAAATTATTGAAAATTAGAAGTTAAAAATAATATTGAATTTTATGAACTATTTTGTGATATTAAATTAAAAAATTCTGTCTTAGTGCAGTGTAACATTTCAAAATTAAATTTTAATTTTTTAATAGATTTATTATTATTCTGATTATTATTATTATATTGTTATAGAAAAATATGTTTAACTTTAATAAATATGTATAAATTTAATTAATTTATGTATTCAACATGGATCTTATGGAAAATCTTTCTTTTAAAACAAAATATCATAAATATAAAATTCGTGTAAAACTGTGGGAAAGTGAATTTATGGAAAAATATGGCCGTAAACCAAATAAGGTATGTACAATTAACTAAATATTATACATTATTTTGATTTTTTAATTCTGTTTCAGAATGACATTAAAGCAGCAGATTTTACAATTCGAGAAGCTTATAAAATTTATTGGAACCTTAAAACTAAAGCCTTAGATGAATCATTAACAGAAATTACTTTTTGGAAAGAAAAAGAAGAAAATTCTTTAGAAAATGATTCAATTTCAGAATTACTTGTACAATCAAGTAATGACAAATGTGAAACCCAAAATAATAATATAAAAGCTTTAACATCAAATGAGACTTTTCTGAAAAGTGAGTCATTTTCTGTTGAAATACCAACAAACATTTCAAATAATGAAATAAATGTTAAAGGAGCATGGGGTCAACATTTAAATTCATCATCAAATACATTAAAAACAAATCAAACAATACTTATGGATAAATCTTTTCAATTATCACAAAAAATGTTTAGACCTCAAAGCTTTTTGAAACGAAATCCTAGAAAGAACTCCTGTTTGAAATCAACTAATAATTCAAAAAAGAATCAAGATATCTATTATAACCACTCAAGTGAGAATCAAGCTGATATCAATTCTTTAAATTTTTCGACTTTTCTGGATTCTTCATTAAATAAAAATTTTAAAATAGTTTATGAACAGCAAAAATTGTTACCTCGACCGAAGAATACTAAACAACAACTTATTGAAAAATGTGTAAAGACTACATTTAATAAGTCATTAAATCAAGCTTGGTTAAATAGATGTTTTGAAGATATTGACACAAATATCGAAGATAACCAATACTTAAAATCTAATAGTGACTTTAGTTCTACAGATTATAACTGCTCATCTAAAAAAAATTTGGCTACTCAAAATTTGATACGTGAAAAGTCATTTTCAGATGATGATTATATTTCCAATAGCGATATTGAAGAAGAAAGGAAAAACAAACGTATAAGAAATTTTAATAAAATTTCTATAGGAACTGAAGTTCAACTTCATAAAAAACCATGTTTAGTTAGTAGAAATTCAAATTCTGAAGAAATAAAAATTTATCCAGATGCAGAAACTTCTAAGCTCTCTATGAATACTGCTAATTTCCAAAATATTAATAAGAAATCTATCAAAGAAGAATCTAGTCTGCTTGACAATGATATAAATAATGTGAATGTACATATTAGGGATAAAGATCATGTTAATGACGATGATTTGAACTCTACTTTAATAAAAGAAAAACCTATTATCACAAGAAAACATAAAAATGCATCTAACTTAAAAGAAAAGAATCTTGAAATTAAATTCAATGAAAGTAAAAATCAAATAAAAGTTGATGTCAAAAATTATTTAAATGAAATTAGTGAGCTTTCTGACAGTGCTGAATTTTCAGATATAGTACCACGATTACCTTTAAATATCACAGCCACTGGAAATCTTATAACAGATTGTAGTACAGCTATAGAACCATCAAATTTACAATTAAATTCTATAAATTCTACTTCCTTTAGTCCTCATATATCTAGTAAAGAAAATTTTGAACATTCAAAGGTAGTAACAAAATTTAATGAAAATTTTGTAAGAATAAATTTAAAAAAAAAAGTATTTGTTCGAGGTAAAAAATCATTTAATTTATCTAAATACAAAAAAAAACAATGGAAACAAAAACGAAATGATCTAAGTTCAAGTAAAAGAAGTTTAGATATTGCAGATTATATTGAGAAAAATCAAGACCAATCATGTTCTAAGTGTGGTAGAAAAGGTCATCTAGCAAAAAAATGTTTAAACTTTACTCATGATGATTTATTAACTCTTGCTGAAAATACAAATATTTCTAGTTATCCAACTTTAGAAGAAGTAGAAAAAACAAACGATTTAAGTAAAATTGAAAGTTTAAGTAATAAAAATGCAGCTCATAATTCATCGATTGATTCTGATACTGAACAAATTAATTTTCTTATCCAAAAAGACTGTACAGAAGAAAACAATACAGTAAGTTTAAATATTATTTTTGGAGTAGAAATCAAATTTTAAAAAATGATAAATTTCTTTTTATTATAATTTTTTAGACTACATCAGATCATGATAAAATAACTGATAATGTAAGAAACTTAATACCATCAGGACAAGAAATACATCCCGTTTATGAATTGAATGAAGATGGTTCTATCAAAGGTAATTTTTTTCTAATATAAATAAATTTTAATATTTTGAAACAAAGATCAATTTAGCTTGTTTTAAAATTAAGTTTTAACAATAGAAAATATTCTAAAAATCTTATATAGTGCTCTAACGAAATATAGCAATAATTCATAGTAGATAATGTATGAAAATTGAACGATTAAACGAACTTGAAAGTGAAGTTCGATCGCAATTATATGTAGGGCCTCATTCGAAAGGATTAGAATATGTAGTTTCCCCTTCCCCCCGTAGAAGCCACAGCGTTTTTTGAGTCTTCAAAAGAGGGCACTCGCTCTGCATGTCACCGCATCGGCTCGCGCGCCTTCTCATTCTTTAGAGATTCGTTTAAGGAAGGACCTCAGTTTTATCAAAATAATGCCACAATAATAAAAAAATTTTATAATGTTAATTACAAATACACGAACAAACTCACAAAATCTGAACACGATTGTCCATTTATTTTCGGAGATATTAAGAATTAAAATGCTCGATTGTTGATGGCCGCATAGAGTCTCCCTCTGACGCCACAAAACGTAAAGAAAAAGAAGAAGAAGAAGAAGTATTAAAATTAATCAATTTAATATGGGATTAGCATCATATATACGTGGAAGTTATACTCTGAGCACTATTTTTAGATATAAAATAATAAAAAGATAACAAAAAACATATGAGAAGAAAGAGAATTGAACGCTGAATTGATGTTTTAAAAAATATAAATGACCAGTTACTTTTAGAGCAATAAGACCGAATCGCAAAGAAAGTTGGTAAATACAAGTACCACTCAGCCGTATACTAGACAGGGAGCGCATCAGCAAGCCGCGACAAGAATCGTCTTTGAGCTTGCTCGACTCGCGACGGTGTGACTACAAATTTGTTTATAACTTTTTATCTATGGCATTTAGAGAGACGCGATTTTCACGCAGACCTTTGTTAATACTTGTTGCATAATGTTGTCGACAAATATTTGACAATTTTGAAAATTTATAACAGACTTTTGTCGATTAAAGAAAAAAATTTTCTGTATTAAAAGTTAGTTTTTTTTAATTTTTTTTTTTAGTTTAATAAAATGTTTAATAAAGTTGTGCCTGTACAGTATGTATGTAGGAGTATTCAGGAATGCCGTGGAATTTTTTCTAGATATTTCGGTTATACTAGTCTTCACACCAGCAGATTGAAAATAAAATCATTTTTATTTTCCGTGCGATCGCGTCGCGAGCTGATATTTTTACGCAGGATAGTAAGTTGAAATTGTCAGTTACGCTTCTGGCACAAGAGTCAAAACCAATATGATTTCTTCGTCTTTCTCCCCGCAGCTTGAACCTGAGGACCCTCCTTAAAATTGTTGATTCTTGGGTATTCGGGTATCTTGGGATATTCCTCCCAAGCGGGTGGGACCCTAATCTCCTCGAACGAGGCCCTGCATATAATTGCGATCGAACTTTACTTTCAAGTTCGTTTAATCCTTCAATTATATTTCGTGCCTCGTTCTCGAGATTAGAATATTTAGATATTCAGAGATCAATTTTAAATGTTATAACTTTATTTAATCTGTTAATTTTTACATTGGAATACAAAAGAAAGGAACACTTAAACCTAATCATATAAACGCAGAATATCTTAACTAAAACAAACTTGAAATCTTTAATATAAGCGCATAAAGGACCTTTAAGAACACATTACAGCTGACGCAAAACATTCATCATTTAATTTAATCTGTCTATTATAAAATCTCGCGAAGATTCTTGAACCTTCAGTCCAGCCAGCTATTCTCCTTATTTCATCTAAGCTAGCACCTTTTTTAAGAGCTGCAGATGTAGACGCGTGTCTAACCGAGTGCGCTGAAAAAATAGACGTGTCTATCCCACTTTTTTCCAATACTGATTTTATCCAACGACTAATCGTTTATGAGCTAAATGGCTTATATGGACTTTTAATAGCTAAAAATAAATTTACCTCATGTTTCCTAACCGCTTTTGTTACATATAAGTACCTTAAAATACAAGTGGCTGTACATTCGCTTATATCTTGTACAGACTTTGGTAGCACTAACAACGGCTGAAAACGACCTTGTGTCGAGGTCTTTATCCTATCTGGAATTCTTATTTCAATCTCTGAATTCGTACATCTACAATATTTGGTATTTTAATACTCGCCAATGTTTGTGCTCTGTGCCCACCCAGGCGAAAACGCTCACGTGAGTTCTCAAAATCACATGAGAAATCATGTGAGATCTCATGCGGAAAATCCGGTGACTTTATGAAACAATTCATCATCTGATATTCCAGTGATTTCTCATGTGATTTCTCATTTGTAACCCAGTTAAAAAAAAATCAGACTGAATTCGACTGATTTTTTGAAGGAGTATCACAGAAATATATTGCTTTGTAAAGCTTAGAAAAGTTGGAAAAAAAGGACAAGAAATTGTTCTACATAATTGAACGTTTAGGGAGCATCAAGGGAGTTTCAAAGGGTGGCTCGTCCAGTGGAGCATTTATTTTCTTGTTTGAATATAGCTGTCAAACTGTAAACTATCAACTGTAAGTTCTATCAATTGCTTTGAGTCCTTTTGTCTTCAATAATCTTTATATAGACCTGTAAACATAAAAATTGTATGTTACATTATTTTGTATTGAATATAATAATAGTAGATTATGCAACACCCGAGCGCAGCGAGCCACATAACCAGGTTGAAAAATTGTAGTTACTACAATGAGCGAATTAATCAATAAATAAAAGAGGAACCGGCTGTTATATAAGTATATTAAGGGAAGACCGTACCTAAATTAGACAGCAGGCCTATAATTGAATAAAAATAATTTTTATATATTAGCATCACTCACTGATTCTACTATGAAATAATACCGTTCAGCACTGACGAGACGGGCTGATTTTTGTAGAGAAAGAAGCATAGATCTGTTTAAACCGAGTCGAAACAGTTTATTAGATTTTTTTAATGTTATGGTATAAGAAAGGACTGTCATATTCTTCTTTAAACACGTACATGTCGGCAGTTTCATTGTTATCAGTAGATAAGGTAGGTGAGGATACATTAATATCGAGGATCTTTAAAGGTTTAGAGAAGCTAAGACCGGCGAGACAAAAATACTTATATACTTGGGATGTGTCAATAGTTCTTAATTATTTAAAAGATTTACACCCATTGGAAAATTTAGATTTGCAGAGTTTAACGGAAAAAGCAATAATGCTTTTAGCTCTAACAAGGAGAGTCACTTTGCTATCATTCCCTTATCACCCAACATTTTTTAATATGTTAAAGTAGACTGAACAATAAGCGACACGTATTTTTTTTATCGGTGGAAACCCATTTCTAAGGCGGGAAACAATCCCTCAAAGTTGGGGTTGTCGGAGTACGATTTTACGGTTTCATATAGGACTAAATATTTTTCAACCAAACTAAGTTCAAAATATTCCTTCACATAAACGATCTAAAGCACAGTTCATTTGATATTTCTCAATAATTATTAAGGGGTGAACTACTCCTACATTTTTCCAAATTTTATAAAAAATTTGCGTAAAAAATATAATTTAAAGAAAAAAATCTAAAAAAAATTACGTTTTATAGAATTTAAAGAAAAGTTGACGGAATTTTTGGTTTTTTGAAAAAATCATTTTTAAGGTGGTAAACCACTCTATCATTATTTTATTAACTTTCTGTTGTACTATAATACTGTGATACTGTTGTACGTAGTCAAATGTTAAATATATAAGTAATATTTATCTTTTAGTTGAGGGGTGAGTGAAAAAACTACCCCTATTAACTTACAATTATGAAGCTTATATTTCTCCACGAATACATAAGTATATTGTAGGTTTCAAAATGTTCCTTCACATAAATGATGTAAAGTACAGTTTTATTTAACTGTTTATACAAGTGAACATTAATTTTTTTAAAGTTTTATCTCTTTTTGTATATTATATTATTCTTCAAAATTTGAGCAGTAATGATAATCTTCGAAAAAGTGTTTAAAATACAAAGATTTCTAGCACCAAGCACATTGAATTACAGCAACGTTTTTGCAAGGCGGGATTTCACAGTGTGTGCTGCAAGAATCTCCAAACCCAAAGTCAACAGGATTTTCAAATTATTCAGGTTTTTCATCAATGTATTTACTTTTATACCACAAATATTTAAACAAATTTATATATCTTGGAGAGGATAGTTGATTATGCACTAACGGCTGTAGCTTGATAATGTTATTTCTCATATCGTAATTCATTAAAACAACGTTATCTGAAAAATGGCGAACAAAATTCTTCCAAATTCGAAAACCATAAACATCAAGAGGTTATATCTGTTCCGTAGTTCCAATCGGTATTTTTTTTTATAATTATATTTTTGTCGGGTGGACTCAAAATTTTAGAACAATGTCCGTTCCATGAATCGAGTAATAATAGACTGTTTTATTCTACATTCGGAAGAAAAACATTTTCTAACTAAATATTAAAGTGATTTAAAATACAAATTATTTTATTAAATTGCACTTATTGAAACTCATAAAGCACATAAAGTTTTATCAAACTGTAAACTATCAACTGTAAGTTCTATCAATTGCTTTGAGTCCTTTTGTCTTCAATAATCTTTATATAGACCTGTAAACCGAAAAATTGTATGTTACATTATTTTGTATTGAATATAATACTAGTAGATTATGCAACGCCTGAGCGTAGCGAGCCACATAACCAGAGGGAAAAACTGTAGTTATTATAATGAGCGAATTAATCAATAAATAAAGGAAGAACCGGCTGTTGAATAAGTATATTAAGGAAAGAAAGGTACCTAAATTAGACAGGAGGCCTATAATTGAATAAAAATAATTTTTGTACTCTCAGTAATACATATATTTATAGAAGGTACGAAAAAATTTGTTTCAATCCACTCCCGATTTAGTTTTAACCTAGAATGTCAGATTTCCCAAAAAAAAGACTGTAAAAATACAAATACTTGATTATTAGTCTGCGCATTGGTTTTGGAAGGACTTCCCAAATTACACCCATAAGTTCTTTGTATACGAATAAAGAAATCTATGTTAAAAACATGCATATAAGTTGGTAGAATATTTTGTTAGCATATATTATAAATTAAAATAAAAATAAAAAATAACAATTATTAATAATAATTTATAATATGTTTTGCATGTACTTATATACATATTTTTTAACACAGATTTCTTTATTTGTATACAAAGAACTTATAGGTGTAATGCCTCTCTTTGAAAAAGCTTCGATGAGAGTTTTCCCCACAATTAAACGAAGATGTTTCGCTTGCGGATGCGTCCTTGACCTACACGGAGGTAACAACATATTATTATCCGGTCCAAATATTAAAGGTTCAGTGTCTAATAATGCCCAAAACAACGGGTACTACGGCTGATTTGGCCAATCTGGTACTACACAAATACCCCATGCATTTTCGTTATTTATTTTTCTAAAGTTCTTAAAATCAGATTGAACGACGGAAAAGCATAAAATTTAAAATCTTTCCAATTTATTGTAAAGGAGTCTACATTTAGTGCTTTACTATTCGGCATCCATGAGAATGTTATTCTGATTTGCAAATAAGTCAACATTCGGCATTCCAAGGAATTCAACTAATACATTAAAATAAACTTGATTCAACTCTCATTCCGCATCATCATTTTTTAACCTAGATAACCAATCCGCATTTATGTTTTCTGTTGAACTGATATAAGAGGCATATAAAAAATTACTTTTATCTTCCGCCTATTGCCATATTTCTCGCGCTAAACTATTATATTTCTCTAATTTTACACCGCCCATTCGGTTTATATGCGCGATCGCTGTCATATTATCAATTCAAAGCAATATTTGACTTTCCTTGATTTCACTAGCTAACCCTTCTAATCCAAACTTTACAGCCAAAAGTTTTCTATAATTTATTGAATAAAGTTTTTCTTTGTCATTCCAAAAACCACATATGCTGTTTTTTCCGTCTGTTGCTCCCCACCCTGTGTCAGAAGCATCAGTATAAATTTCTACTTCAAATTTTAATGTCTTTATAAGGTTAACTAATGAGATCAAAGCCTTTTTCAACCATAATAAATCTATATCAGTACATCTCGGAATGATCATTCTTGTTTCATAATTAAAGCTATGTTTTTCTAAAGCACGCAATTTTTCTTTCTCTAAAATCTTGGTGTACAACGTACCATATTCAAAGGTTGTACAAGCTGATACCAGTGAGCCAATAATTATATATTACCAAAGAAATTTTTCTAGATCTTAAATATTGCACAACAGGTTTTAATATCTTTGTGAATATGAAAAGGGTCAACGATAATGTGTTCAGTAAGGAGGTGAATTGATAAAGCTTCTCTAAAAATTCAAGTCTCAAATATTTTCTACTTTTTTTATGAATAGAAATTATAAAATAGGCATCTTCCAAATCAATATTTGCCATATAACTATTTGGAAAAATCAAACTAGTTGTCGTTCTTATATACTCCATTTTAAAATACTCTATCGAAATAAATTTATTTAAATGTTTAAGGTTTAAAATGAATCTAAAAGTCTCAACCGATTTTTTAATCAAAAAATATGATGATAACATCTGATTGTTATCTGGTTTGCAAGATTCTATTATACCTTTATTAATTAATTTTTTCATATTCTTTAAATTTAACGGGACTGGTCATATTCTACACAAGTTTATTGTACACGATCGTAATATCGTAAGTAAATATTTATTTACTATCCGATTTTACTTTTGGAAATTTAACTTGATGAAATTTTTTATTTAGTTTAATCTGATATCCTTCTACACTATCTAATACAAATTTATTCTTAGTAATTTTGCTTTCTGAAAGAGAAAGCTTTGTAACGGCAAAGGGTATCCCCCATTATATTAGTGAAATGAGACCCTTCCTGGAATTACCAAATTTTTTTACAGTTGCTTAGGCACGCAAAATGAGAACCTCCCGCGGTACTTTTAGCTCCCTACCTACTCTCCCCTCCCCCCGCCACACAAAAAACTGATTTTTTCATAGAAAATTATTTTTAGCAAAATCATTGCATTGGGAAAATC